>JAQIWA010000977.1:0-22700 GCA_034693305.1 Eueremaeus valkanovi
TGGAAAGTATAGGCGTTTGGACTCAAAGATGACTGACTATGACATCAATGATAATGAATGGCAATGAATGGCAGACCAACTGACCAGACATTCAGCTAAAGAATTGATTAAACACTAAATGACTTCAAATCTAATCCCAAATAAAAGTTCAAATGATTGAGCCGTCAGTTCTGATAAATAGATCTGGATATGAAATTTCAGACACAATTATCCTGTTTGAATCAGCCAGTCATTATTATTGAACAAGATGATAAGTTTGCAATGTTCTGGATATTTATATTATAAGAAACATATATTATTTGATTCAAACATTTAATTATAAAATAATTTTTAAGTCAATTAATGCAAAGATTTTTAGCAAAAAAAAATAGTTTTATATGAAATTCAATAAAAGTTTTGATAAACCAATGGATTTAAAAATGATTTCAATAATTGAGTCATAAAATAAGTTTAATAAAAATATTCACAATTTTTCAATTTATGCCTCGAATCTAATCTATTAATAAGTTTTATCTCATTTTTTTCAACAGCAAACCTGACGTAAGCTTAAAATTATGAAAACTTTATTTTATGAATAAAAGCCTTTCATTTATTTTAATTGAACTCCTTTTGCGGAAACTTATAAATGCAAACGATTTGTCTCTAAACTAAACCTTTATATCAAATCATTTATATTTTATTTCACATTTAATCATATTTTTTTAAAAGTGAATAAAAAATAATTTTATAATTAAATGAATTTTGAATTTGAATACTCACTGCAATCGACGCGAATAAGAAATAAAAGGCCGAAAACTAAATATAAGCACTCCATCACCAGAAGGATAAGTGCTAACTGTTCTGTCAAAAACTAGTAGTCAATACTTAGCACTGATATAACTCAATACGAAATAATATATTTATAGAATTTTTGAAGTGATTTCTGGAGAAAAACACTTCTTATCCGAACATATTTTAAACAAAAACTATTGAATAGATGACTGAAATGATTAATATATTTATTTCAAAAATAAGTTCTTCTTTCATAGCGCTAATGCCTAACGACTGATCTTTAGATAACTTGAAATACGAGTTGAATATCAACTCCGGAGAAGAAAAAGAGTTTTTCTCTCCAACCGAACGGAAGTCTCGTTTTTTTTGTTTTAATTGTGTTATTGTAATACCAGTGCAGTCCAGCACATATTTTGTAAGCGGATAAGAAGGGGATTCCTCACATTAATTGCTGGGATTTCCTAATACTGTATTAATACTTGCAATCAGAGTATTAATACTTTTGTACAGAATTTTATAGATATTTGAATCAAAAGATTTTAATGAATAAAATTAATTGATGTCTCCCTTAAGTAATTAATTAATTATTATTATTATATAATATTAAATAATTATAGTAAACACTTCTTGAATATTAATTTTGTTGTTTCATAGCTTGGAGTCTATTCAATGATAATATCTGTTAAAATAAGTTACGATTTATTCGTGTAATTAATTATATCCTCTATTCTTATGGTATGAGTGATATCTATATAATTTATATTTCAATCTTATTGTTCTCTATTCGCAATGATTGTCATATTTCTCAGAACATGTCTGCTATTATCAAAGTAAAACTGACAAGGGCAATCTTTTAGAACTGGCTAATACAGTGTACTGTACAGTCTGTACACAATAACAATTGAGTCCTTACTTCAATCAAATAATTGCTGTTCAGAAGAGTAGAACTTAACTAAACTAAATGACCAGGTCTATGAAATTGTGGCAGATTTGAATGCAAGTGCTTAGCCATGTCAATTTGGAGTTAGACAACAGTTTATTATTAAATAATAATTATTTATTAATATTAAATAGAAAAACCACAGAAACGAGTTTAGCTCATATTCTTTTTAATTCAGTTTTATATAACAATTAGAGCTCAAAGCGCGCCAACAATAATAAAATAAAATATTTTATAGTTTTACTTCAAATAATGTCGTAAACAATTCTGTCCTTTATATTAATACTTAGCGCGCATTGAGTTTCTATTGTTATATAAAACTGAATTTTAATTTATATAACATTTACAGTAAATTCAACCAAAATATTATCAATTATTTAGTTCTCGTCCAGACTCTGATCGCAGTATTCTTAGGCCTGACCTCACCGGCCGATGTTAAGAATCGGATACAGGATTTGAGAGCATTACTGCCACTGACACCAGCCTGGATATAATTACTCCAGGAATCAGCCTTAATGTTATGGATATATGTATTACACGAACTGTCCTTCTCTTCCACTTCCGTAATCATCGGCGCGTTGTAGTCCTGGACTGATTCGAATGCTGAACTGTTTCCACCCAGTACTCTGAAAAACAGCCCTGAATAGTCTTGACTGATCTCTTTCCATTTAAACACAGGCCAGAGATCTGATGGACCTTTTTGGTGGGGCAGTTGAAAGTACATGAACCCAATTGGAACTGTTGTGAAAAAATTGGTTATATTTTTATAAATATATGAATAAATGAAAAATATTTACTTAAATTGAGCTCCGATTGAGACATGTATTCCATTGCCGTTTGTCTGAATTTAGTCATTTCAGTCATGAATTCGTTTACACTTTTCTTCAAATCATTGAACTTCTTCTCGAGTTGAGTGTCGGACCCATTTGTGTTGCTATCAGTCCATAACTGACATAAAGCAATGTTCCTCTTCTTGCAGGGCATTGATAGCCATTTCCCAGATTTAGTTGAATCCGAAATATCGGTTTCCATTTCAACGCAATCGAAGTTATCTTTAATTGCATTCTTTTGGTCCCAATTATTGAACGCAAATTTGGAGCCATCGCTGTCCCAAACAAAATCTTTGGCCACTTTCTGGGCGCCCATCCATACGCTCTCTACTATAGACTTGTTTTGGAAGAGAAACTCTTCCAACAGCTTCTGTTCGTCCTTGGATTCAATGGAAACAAGGGTCGCATCGATTGATAACTTTTTGCACGCTTTCACTGAATTCTCGTAATCCAGTGTTTGACTGTCCAGTAGTTTATAGCACTTGTCGTCGTTTATTAGATCCCATTTCTCACATTTGTCCCCTTTTGTTGCTAAATATTTAATTATAATTAATTATAAATTAAACATATTTTCAAAATTACCTGAATTTATGCCAAATAATGCAAAGAATAAAATAAAGACTTCAATCATATAATTCATTTTTGATATAAATTTCAGAATAAAATTCAGTTTTATTTGTCTCTCAAATCAATGCCGTATAAAGCGATGTCTAAAAAGTTTTTATTCTCACAAATATATAGGAATTATCTGTAAAACGATTGCATTGTTTCAATGATTATGTGAAACAACACTTTAAACACAATCGATATGTTTATCACAGAATATATTCATTCAAATCAATATAAATGTCAATAAATGTCTTGCGTTTTGCTCTTTAAATATTAATCTCATTATTATTTCAACTCTTTTGTGAAAATATTCAGATAATTCTGACCTATATTTCCATCTGGATTAATGATCCACTTCAGTTTAATAGAGATAATTAAATTAATCCTTATTGTTGATAAGCTATCATATTTGTAAAGTGGTTCGGATCACTTTTAAGAAATTGAATCCAGTCAATCATATTAATTATTAATTGTATCAGGCTATTAAAATTAGAACTAGCAAGATTATTTCCTCTAAATGTACCGAATTTCAAATTAGGCGCTCTTACCTAAAACTATTCAAGTATCTAATAAAATTTAGGTACTATCTATAATCACAAACAGACCCTTTTTAGCCTATAAACCAGCTTTAAATATGAAGCTTAATATATAAGCAAAAGTACTTTTAGTACATGTATTCAAAGTCAGTAAAACTTGTTTTGAATATTAAAGACCAATAAAAGTGTTTTAAAACTTTTTGAGGAAATGTTTGCAAACAATATGTATTAGACTTTTAATTACAGCTATTTTTTGTACTCAATTAAAGACAATTATATGTATTGAGCGACCAATGAGTGAAAAAAATTATTTCTGTATTTTTTGTAAGGAAAGGCACTTTTTCAAGAGAGATCTCAGGGATCACATCCACGCAGAGCATAAAAGTGTGGCCAATGAGTCGACTCTCGAGCAGAGCAGTCAACAGAGCCAACAGAGCCGAGACTTCGATCAATTGGTCGAGTCTTTAGTCGACTATTGCTCTGAATTAGAGATAACTGTTACCAAACCCAAGCGACGGAAGCAGAAGAAGAAGTTTTTGCCGGAAAAGAATGTCAATTATCTGCTGATCGGTTGCAGACTTTGCGACCAAATCATCGATTTCTATAAATTGAAGTCTTTTGACACAAAACAGAAGCCAAACAAAGATTTGTGTATTTGTGGCGACTCTTCAGATGACAATAATCTGACACTAATTGTCTGCAAACAATGTCATCACTCGTATCACTTCGAGTGCATTACTTCCACAGAATATTCCGGTATTTAAACCGATTCTCAAAACATGTGAACATTTTGTTCATTAAATTTGAATCAATTTTTAGGCCAAGACTTGAATGAATGCATGTTTTGTAAGACTCGAGACTTCACTATCGAGTCTCCCAACGATGTCAAGCCATTGGATCAGTTGTCTCACTACAGACAGCACATAGATTACAGGCCTTACAGATGTATTGTCAAGAAATGCGACCAAAAGTTTCATTTCTATCCATTGTTTGTCCAACACATCAAAAGTGTTCACAAAATGACGGATGAAATGATCGCCAAAAGTAAAAGCCCTTTATTTAGATACGAAAAGATTGTCGAAATTGAGGAACTATTGGAACGGAAAGGCATCAAATCGGAACTCATCACCATTGGTGTCGATTACAATCAAATCACATGTAATTGAATGGATTTTAATTTTATATAAGTTTTAATTTATTTTCTATTTTACTAATAATACAGCGAATAATGTCAATGAAATCAATGCTAATAAGAAGACTAATACTATTGTTCAGAAGAAAGTGATCAAAACCACTGCCGGTTTAATGAGTGTCACTCCGAGTGGTTCTGTCGGAGGTTTCTATTCATTGCATTCAATGATAATATTCTTAAACTTAGTCTTAATTTTCAATTAGCAAACAATAACAGCGTCGACACAAACATGTCTTCTTTGCCTTCAATTGCCTCCACTTCTCAGTCCACTCCAACCACAGTTGTGACCAGAGTTTCCGTCCCAACCACTACCAGACGGACGGGTATTAACCAAAAAGTTCTTAATATAAAAGATTGAATAATCAATTATTTGACTCCAATAAAGGTCCGGCAGTAGCGCCCACTCAACAGACTTTGAATGAAAACCTGGCTAACACTTCAGGTTTATGCTGTGCGCTACAAAGTGGACCTGGAGTACCTGCAGCTCAAGCCCAGACCAACGCTCAAGCAATGGCTTATAAAATAGATTTATTGAAAGACTTGCCGAAAGATTTGCTTAAAGTATTGGATAGTTTGACAAATGTATGTGAACTCCAATTAAGTGAATTTGATTTTCTCAAAAATGTTTACTATATAACAGCTACCTGTGCCGCAACCTTTTTCCGAAAGCTTTTTCACCGATGAAGTAAATGCACTGCTATTGGAGTGAGTCTGCAATCAATCGTTTTTAGTCATTATTCAAAACAATTTCAAATGAATATTAATTATTAGATTAGAGAGACTGTCGGATAGGCTTACGGAACCGCTTCTGAATAAATTGGTCTCTTATTTGTCGACAACTCTGCCAACTGCCGTAACAGCACTACTGTTTCGCTCGACTGCACTTGCAATCAAAGACTTCCAACAAAGACAGGAATCGATTGTCAAACAAATCGATTCTATTATCAAAGGATTTGATAAAAATTCATCGATTGATGATTGGGTCGATGGCCTGAAAAAACCAATTTGTGCGGCACTCGAATTTCAGAGACAAATAGGCGCTCGAAGAGCAATGATTGACATCAAAGAGTTTGAGGACCAGTACATCTCTAATGTGATTAAACCTCTTCTCCCGGACTATATGTCTGAGGAATCGATTATTGCGAAACTTATTGATCGTCCGCTTCCATCAAAAGCTAATTGTTCTCAAACTAATGCCTCAATCAATAAAACCAATGGATCTCAAGACGGATCTGATTCGAGTAATTCAGGTCTGACTCAGGAATCAATTGATTGGATTTTGTCAAATAATTTCTCAAAAATGATATTTATTATAGCGACCAATAATGGGTTGGAAAGCCATTCTTCAGATCCAATTGCAAGCACTTCCTCAGAAAATGTCTGCAATCAAAATGAGACCAACGCTTCGGATGCAGTGAAGAGACCAGAAGTTGTGAACAATTATTCAATTCCTAAAAATAAATTACCGAACGATTTGTCACAGGATTTGGTCGAAGCGATCAATAAATTGATTAAAGTATTGAATTGAATGCAATTTAATTGTTTGGATAAAAATTGATTGAAATTATTATACGATTTACAGAAAAGCGAAGGAAAGCGTAATCTATTCGACAGTATTTCCGAAACCAATTATTTCGAAGAACGGCTCAAAAGGTTAGTCCAAATAAACAAATATTCTCTGAATTATTATATTTTTATTAAATTGTTTCCAAAATAAAGGATCGAAAAGAAATGCCTTTCATTACCGGCCACTCATAAGACTCAAATCCATTTGTATTTATCGTCTAATCTTCCGTTCGATAGAGAAGTCTTTATGGAAAGAGTGCACACAATAGTGGCGGAACTGTTGGACAATGAGCTCGAATCAGCTATTCGTGCGCTCAGACAATATGTCTCACAATTATCACCAGAAGTATTGAAAAGCTATGAGAAGTCAGTGAAAGAGTTCGAACACAACAAACAAAAGGGCATTCCATCGGAACAGAAGGTTGTATTGAAATCGTTTCCCTGGACTGAGAGCATCCGAAACAAATTCAATCATATAATCAGTTGTAAAATGGAATCATTCGATCTAATACTGGCCAACGACCCGACCATAAAATCCAAGGACTTTGTCTACGACTTCCTTCAGAGCAATATTCTGCCCATTTGGCCGAACGGGTGGATGAAAGTCGAAACACTGGTCCGAATGGCCAAACCGGTTATTAAACAGAAATCTCCGGTTAAGGCACAGACACCACAGAAACAGTTGAATTCTATTCCAATCAATACTAACCAATCTATCAGTTGTTATGTCTTAACGAACACAACTCCAAAGTCAACACAAGGTTTAACAGAATTGACACAAAATGTTGAGTCGAACCCAAGCACTGGCTCTGCAACTGATGTGCCGACAAATAAATCGACAGCTCCTGTCATAACAGCCAATACCGGCACAACTGTAGGACTACAGAATCGATCGACTATTAAGAACGGCACACAAACGCCGACAACGCCGCCCAACCTAATTGCACAACCAGTTGGCACAAGAGATGCGTCTGTTTTGTGTGAACCTACTTCTCAGTCAACAGATTCAATGGTTTCCAATACTCCTCGACTCGATTCGGGCGAACCTCAAATCAAAAGACCCCGACTGTGTCGGGACTTTATTATAACCTCAACGCCGGTGCCGGTCATGAACTCCACCCCTAAGCCAACTCAGCCTAAAATAGTGAGTGAAGTGATTATGAAAGGACAGGAAAAGGTGCTTAAACTACGTCTAATCGATGCTTCCAATGCCTCTACACTTTCGCAGGCGAACAGATCTATTGCCATTCCATCGCCTGTTCTCTCAAATGCCAGACCTATTACACCAATACCGTCGACTTCAACGCCAAGCCGTTCGACACTAACGCAGTTAAATGGAACTGACTCGAGTGCGACTACCAGTGCGACTACCAGCTCGAACGCCAGTGCGAACCGTTCGCAGAATGCAAAAGTGACGATTAATCGCTCGAAATTCACGTCCAGTGATAGCTCTCTCGATCAAAATGAGTCTAATATTCGTGAGTATTGTTCACAAAATATTTGTTAACTTTTATTTTTTTTTTTTATTAATTTTATTCGTATTTTATGTCAAATAATAATTAAAATAATTAAAACTTCGATTGATTTCAAACTTCAGTTAATTTCAAGCAATGGATGACTGGAACAAAATTGGATAAATTTCCGTATTTTCCACAACTGGATGACATAGTGGTGTACCTGAGATCAGCCCATTACCACTACATGACGGCGATGAGGGAAAGGGAGTACATAAAGGGGACGCGAATGAGCACTAAAACACACAACTATTCCAAACGTCAATTCAAACATTTGGATACAGTCTTCGCAATCGTCAGAGAAATCGTTGGCTTTGAGTCAAAGCCTTTGTATTCGATTAAATTGAAGTTAGAAGAAGTGGAACCGGAGTCCGAACAGCCGATGCAAACCTACTTCGAACTGACGTATACCATATTACCCGACGTTTCGGAGTTCCTAATGCTTAAGCAAACCTATCAGAAAGCAATAGACCAGCGCTGGCAGGTCGGGGACGACTTCATGACTGCGGTGATGGACTGCTCTCATTGGATGTTCGGCTCTATTATCAATGAACAGGCATTCAGTTCTGAATTTCCGAATTCTCTTTTCAAGAAATTCAGAGTCGAATACATTTCCATCGATAGTATGAATACCGATATTCAAACTGATTTGTTGAGTCCCTGGGATTTGGAAAAACCCCATTCGGCGCTCGACTCAGATATGATGAGTCGCAAATTCAGGGATATTTATTTGGCAGAGAGAATGATGTTCTACCAGCCGGTGCCCACAGATTGGACCGAATGCTATATAGAAGGCGACGGCGACTGCTCTCAGTCCGAAAGCAAACGGGATATGGTTTGCGCTGTTCTCTCTGAAGGTCTGTTACGAACCCAGTAGTTGTATCTGAGCTCTAATCGATTCATCAAATTATTATTCATTTTTAAACACTTTCTTAGCCTTTAATCGGATTATGAGAACACCCGTAGGCAAGCAATTCACGGCAGAGAACGACCCGTTCCTCACTTCTGAGTCGAAGCCTATATATCCGATAAATCTAACGAGAATTAAGACTAGAATTGATAATAGATTTTATAGGCGTTCGACACAAATAAAGTTTGATTTGGAAATGATTGAGAAGAACATCGAAATGTGCTTATGGTCTGAAGACTTGTCTGATATTCTCAGCAATTATGTACTCATAAGGAAAGTATGCGTTCAGTATATTGACGCAGATTTCTGGCAAAAACAGAAGAAAGGAATTATGAGTATATATAACGAAGTCTTTGGTATTCAAGGCATTGAAGAGATTGAGAACAACGACGAAGTCATCGAAATATCTGATTTGGAAGTTCCGGAGGTAAACCAAACCATTATTTTCTTTGATTTCTTATTTTATTTATTGATTCGTCTCTTAATCAAAGGCCGAAGTAATTGCACCACAGAATCAAACAGAAGCTATGGATACAAGTGCTCAACAAAATGTGCCTCAAATGGAAAGCTGTGATGAAGTTATGGATGATATGCCGATAAATACTGAAGAAAATACTGAAGAGAAGTATGAAATTCCAGCGGAAACGGAAGTTCAAACCAATGGCGAAACTGTTGATCCAAATAATGAAAACGAAAGCATTAGTCGAACCGAATGTTTGACACAAATAGTGAAAGTTTTCGAAACTGAGGCAACGAATTGCGAAACACAAACAGATTTGGAGACTATTAGTGAGAAATGTGATAACAATACACAAACTGAGTCTCAAATCAATTCCCAAATCGATATTCAAACTCAAACCGATTTCAATATCGAGTTCTTTGCCTTATATGAGAACCAAATGGATTCGTCCCAACCGTCCGAACCGTCGGTCAATAGGAATCCGGAAATACAGTATTTATGTGTATTCTGTGACACAAACAGCTCTTTCGTAGACCGAAGTCAAGCCCTCGAACACTATAGACATCACTTGGGAGTCGTTATCCGATGCGAGGAATGTTACGCAAACTTTCCGAATGTGAGGCCATTCCGGACCCATAACACCGATCACTCGCAAAGTGAGAAAAATTTATTGAATATAAAACACTTCTTTCTGGCCCTCAATTGGATCGACTCATTCCTCGACTTCCAATCGACGGAAGTATTTCAAGGACTGAATCGGATTCGCAATGAGTATTGTCTCGTTTGCATTGCACTCAACCGTATGAGAGCTCAAAGTTCGCAAGAGTTCAACGAATTGGAGAACAGGGAGGGATTTGAAGCACATATTAGATCGCATTTGAATTATAACGGAGTTTACGAATGCAATCAATGCTCAGAACCGGAAAATGAAGACCAAAAACATAGCTTTTATTTCGGTATAAACGACGCCAAAAAACACCTGTGTCTGACTCACGACGAGTTCAGCATTGATTACAATAACGTAACTGAAGAGCAAATACAAGAGAACTTCAAAATCAATCACATCCTTAACCCGCACTTAGAGATGACTGTAAAGGATTTGTTGGCATTGAATGACTCGATTAGACGCCTCTTTGACGGCTATTCTATTGACTGATACACTATTATACCTCAAACTATTGGACAGTTATTGTGACCCGAAATAGATTTCAATACTTAGTGCGATATTAATAGACTGGCAGTGATTTCGGACGCCTTTCATACCATGTAATGGTATTTTGGTTTCTCTTATATCATATATGATATTAATATTTGAAATAATTGATTAATAATTATTGGTTTGAAAAAAGAGTTAATATTTTCTAAATATCTATTTGTAATGAAAGCGCGAATAATATTAATATTATATAATTGAGAATAAAATTACGTTTTATTTATCACTTAATTAAAGCCCTTTTTGTTCTTATTTTAAACGAAAATTCTATTACTATTCGAGTAATTACTTAACGAAAATCTAATTCAGAAATACTGAGAAAAGTTAGGAAAAGGAGTTTATTGTGGATGTGATTGAAGTACAGAAATGCGAACCGAATATGCAGTAATCAGAGCCGAGACTTGATATAATCCAAATCAGTTTTAGGCATAGTTTTGAATCGCGTGCAGACATCGAGTATTTGTTTGCGGAATATATCCGATTCGACGAACTGTTGTCGCATAAAGTGAGTCATAAATCGTCTCCAATAGAGTGATTGACATCCGACTGGTATTCGCAATAAACCCAAACTTTCTTTCGGAAAATCTCTGGCATTCATGTGATTCCGTTCCAGACGTTCGGCCGATTCGGTCGATATTTGTTTAGCGAAAAAATGCGAAATCATTTGTTTGGCGCTATTGTAATGAGAATACATATAATCTTCTCTTACAATGTCTTCGTAGCTATAATTGATTTCTTCATTCATTTCCCGCATTAAGCCATACATAAGTGACTCCATTCCTGTGATCTGTTCGTCTACGACCCCACCCGGCACTCCTAACAGGCCGTCGGCCCTGAACTGAATGAACCCATACTTAATGGCATCGGTTCCGTCAAACAGAAGCATACAGTGGACGACGTGTTGGTACGCATTCTTATCCTTATATTCTGTCAAAGCCTTTGTCTCTGAAATCTCCTCCCAATCCGTCATTACATTTGATATAACTTATGAATCAGTTATAGAGAATCGAAACCAATATTTCATTCGTAAACATAACCGCAAATCAACTTTAAAACTAACAATGAATATGAATATCGAATATAACTACAGAATAATGAATATATAATCGGGTGCATTCGTGTATTATTAGACTTAACAAGGTCGCTTTTGAGGCTCTATGAAGTTTGATGAGCCAGCAGAAATACTATTAATAGAAGTCAACTAAGTTAGTTAAAGTAGCTGTATCAGTAAATTCTATTATAATTTAGTTAAAAAGTTGCATGCTTATTACTACAGTATAATGCTTATATATCAATGCTAATCATTCATTAAGAAAGTTCAATCAATTGTTTGTATAATTTTATAACTTATTTATTCATTAGACCGAATTGAATCACATGAGAAGCTGAGCTCAATTTTATACGAAACCATTTTCATTGAATCTATGCTTAAAATTCTTATTTTTAATGTTTTGCACCTTGCATCATTTATTTGAAAGTAATAAACTTTGCTGTCCCCCATTACTAAGGAAGTTATGTTATATGTGAATGTACTTTCAAATGGGGTCACCATAGGCTGCAGCTGATATTAATACCAGGCACAGATACGCGTAGCTTTTTGAAAAGAGATTTTGTCTCTAATTATGTTCACTAAAGATCATAACATTTGTGAACTCACATTAACTGATCCTGACTACAGCTATGTCTAAATAGTGGAAATATTTGAGCAGCAGCCAGGCTCTTCATTCACAGGCCAATGAGTCAGACTCAGGACTAACGGATGATTTGCGACTATTATTAATATTACTGTAATATTAGTTATGCAATGATTGCATCAATTCATTCATTTATGAATCAATTGATTGCCAACTGATTACTGATTATCTGATTAACTGATTGTTATTTCTATTACAAAATTGATTGCATTTAACGAATAATAGTTATGTTTACGTAAACAGAGTTTGACTGATATTAAGCCATAAGTCCGACGAATGTAATGTCGAAACAGTTTTTGTGTATATTCTGTGCGCACAGAGAGTCGACGGCCAGTCATCTGAAACTTCACATTTGGTCCCAACATCTGAAGACTGGATTCGATAAGAAGTTCGATCTATTGGTCGATTATCTGAGCGATTATTGTCAGTACTTAACCCAAACTATTGGTAACCGAAGTGCGAGACAACGACTGCCCGAATATAACGTCAATAATCTGCTGATCGGTTGCAGTCTTTGCGACCAAATCATCGATTGCTATGGTTTGCAGTCTTTCGACAGACAATTGAAGCCTAAGAGGAATGAATGCGTTTGTGGCAGAACTGGTGTCAGCAAAGGCTTGACTTCAGTTGTCTGTAATCGTTGTCAACATTGCTATCATTTGGAGTGCTTTCAGGACTTCCAGACAAACGGTAATTATCGACAAAACGGATCAAATGATGAAATTCTGTTGACTTTCTCTGCGTTTAACCAATTGTCGAATCAATGCATTTCAGGCCAAGACTTGACGCAATACTTGTGCCGATTCTGCAAAACAAGAGATTTCGTAATAGAATCGGCCAATGATTTGAAGCCTTTGGATCAGTTGAGGCACTTCCGGCAACACATAGACTACCGGCCCTTCAAGTGCTGTTGTGACGCGTTGTGTGACAAAAGATTTTATTTCTTTCCACTACTGATAGAACACATCAAAAATGTCCACAAAATTAGTGAAAATACTCTGAAAAACAGTGAAAAGAGTTTCTATTCTTACGAAAAGATTCTCGAAATCGAAGAGATTCTGGAGAAGAAGGGAATCAAATCTGAATTATTTGCACTCGGATTCAGTGCCGATAATAGCAAACAAACGGGTATTGAATGCAATGTTTGTTTGAATTTATAAATATTTAATTGAAATTCAATTCTTACAGAAAATAATCCAAAGAATAGTTCGGAAACAAGTTATGGAAGTATTGTCGCCAATGCGACCACAAGTGCTGTCAGGCGACTAATTACTACTGCAAATACTCCCATTCCGTTGCCTCCCATACCCAACCCAAGTGGTATTACCGGTAGTTATTATTTTATACAAACCAATTAACTATTGAATTCTATAAAAGCCTCTAATAGTCTGTCCGCTAATCGAATGGCCAGTCATTCTATTGGAACCAATACTACAACTAATGGTAAGCATATTTTTCAATTTTAAATATTTGACTAATTATTTGAATCTATAGTCAATCCCACAATAAGTACAAACAGTGCTGTAAACCCGGTTGCGAGCACTTCATCTACGACCCGACCGAGTGCTCAAATCAACAGTCAGATCACACCTGCAGTTCAATTGCCGGACGGTCTGAGCCAGGATTTGCTGAGTATTATCGATAAAATTAAAAAAGTATTCAATCATTTGTCTCAAAATTGTTAATTAATTTACAGAATATTTAATAATCTTTTGTCGCTTTTAGTTATCTTATGTCAGCCAATGGTTAACCGATGAAAAAACGTTCAATTTTTTCAAACAGCGCTTAATTGAGTCAGTTTTGGCTTTTAATTCAAAATTGACAACAAATTAATTTTTTATAATTATTTTAATTATGTTTAGACTCGAAAAGAAATGCTCGAAAACATCGAAATTGAATCGAAAACAAGTTTATAAATACTTGTCTTCATATCTGCCGTTCACTCTATCAGAGTTGCAAACAAAGGCTAAAAATGCTGTTACGGAAGGAATTGAAGTCGAGCTCAAAAAAGAGATCTCTTCTGTTAAAGCGATCGTAAATCAGTTGATTCCACCGCATGTTTATAGTTTGCATAACAGAGCGGACAGTGATATAAAAGGAGTTAAGCATAAGTTTCATATAAATAACCAATTGATGCGTCATTTGCACAAAGCTATTGGATATAAGACTAAAATATTCAATCGTTTGGATAATATGTCTCCAAATCTCTTGAGTTCTTATTTGAATTCATTTATCGTCACTGAACTCATACCCATTTGGCCCAAGGGTTGGATGAGTGCGGGTGTCCTACTCAACAAAGTGAAGCAATACACTCGTAGGTCAGGTCAATCGGCTCAACCGAAAAGTCAGTCTGTGCCTACACCTGTGGCCACAGTCAGTGCTTCCAATAATACCTCAAATGAAGAAATCATTGATATATCAGATGATTCTTCGGCCGATGAACAGGAAGGGGTGAGCGCTTGCATTGAGAGCACACTATTTGAATCCAATCATTGATTTCTATTATATCTTAAGTCACGCGACGTCTCGTCGACTGAACCAAATGCGGAGACCTTTTCAAACAATGTATTTATTTATTTCTCATTTTATATATTGTTTTCTATAATTATTTCAATCTTAGACCCAAATCGGTTCCACTCCTCCGAACACTACTGAGAAGAAGAATCATTTCAAGAGACTGTGCATAAGATTAGGTCATATTTCGTGCGTTTATTGCATTGCATTCGACAGAACCGGAAAATATGTTTTCACTGCTTCTGATGACTATCTCATCAAAATCTGGTCCGCACTCGACGGACGACTGATATCGACCTTAAGAGGACATCAGTTTGAAGTGACAGACATAGCCGTAGACTACGAGAACACACTACTGGCCTCGGGTGACATCAATTACCTGATCTTCATTTGGTGTCTGAAGTCCGCGAAGACGTTGACGACATTGAAGTGTCACACAAAGCAAATCACTTCATTAGAGTTCGCGCCAATGCCTACGGCCTTCAAGTACTTGGTCTCAACCGGAGACGACGGAAGGGTCTGCTTCTGGAAGTACAACAACATTACCAAACATTTCAAGTCTACACCCGAACCACAAATACGCGAACAGCACAGCAAACGGTCGGGCATTTCGTGTTCGAGCATCTCTTCGGGCGGACATCTATTAGCTATCGGTTCGACCGACTCCTACGTTACTATCTATCGCATGAATACAGAAGAAGAGCCGAAAAAGATCTTTGAGAAGAAGATGCATTGGGGACACGTCGACAGGTCTGGATGTCTGCGCTCTTCGTATTTCAATTGGTTTTCTAATTATAAAAATTCTATTATTTGTATAAAGACTTCATTTCAGTCACAATAGTCTGCATTTCGTCTCTTCGAGTAATAACGTCTGGAATGAGAGAGACGTCGATAAAGACAATGCTTTCATTTGGAAGTTCGACAGCACTGTCAGCACTTGGGATGCCATTCCCATCAAAGTTTATAAACAGAAATCTGGAAAATATAGTTATAAAAAGCTGATCCTTGAGATGGCCTGGACTTGTGACGACCTCCAGATCATCACTTCTCTGTCCGACCACTCCATCAAAATATGGAACTCCAGTGACGGCGAGCTCTTGCATGTGTTTGAGGCCCACACCGACGAAGTGCACGTCATTCAGAGCCATCCGATTCTTCCCCATATATTCCTTTCCGCCGGATATGACTCGAAAATTATTTTATGGAATATAACGAAAGAACGGACTATAAAGACGGTATTGAACGGATCGACCGTTTATTTGATTGAAAACATATTTTAATTAATATTTCCATTATTTTTGAAGTAATCTATAATTTAATTGATATTTCAGTTCAATAGCCTTAAGGGCAGAGCTATATTGGACGCCGGTTTCAGTCCCAATGGCCTTATGTTCGGCGCCACTGACGCTTACGGCCGGTTATCTCTGTTCGGTGTTGGGGCTGAGGAGCCATACAAATCACTTCCGGACCAAATGTTTTTTCACACCGATTATCATCTGTTAGTCGAAACTCAAGACAAGAAGTTCGTCGACGAAGAAACCAAAGTAAAGCCACATCTGCTTCCGATCCCATTCCTGGTCGACATCAATGGCTATCGATATCCACCAAAAGTTCAGCGATTAGTTCCCGGAAGAGAGCATTGTCTCGATTACCAGAACGAGCCGTACGTTTGTGTGTCCGACCAAACAAACAAATTCGGTATTATTTGCAATACTTTTCAATTTTTAAACTTTTTTTTTAATTATTATTACTTTAATTGTCTCATAGTTTTAGAGCCGGTTTTTAAGCCAACAATTCTCAGTTCGACTCCCAATAAGACAATTACAGATAATTCCGTAAAAGTCAATGAATTGATTGAGATTCTGACCAATCATATGACTCGATCCCAATTGTTTGACATACTATTCATTAATTATATAAAACAATTGATTAAACGAAGTAATGGCGAAAAGTTCAAGAAGTTCTTTGAGATCTTGGTTAAAGTTGTGGTCAGTTTTACAATCAATTTACTAATTATTTGGTTTTCTATAAAATTTATTTATTTTCTATCCAGACATCAAAACTAACTTACCCTGACTTTCATCAACAACTCAACGATTTGATTGTCAGTCCGCCTCTGGACCTATACCTACCGATTCTTACGGTATGAAAATATTAATACTTTAAACCATTTTTAATATTTTATTTTTTTATTTCAATTCTATTCAGAAATGTCTGCCATTTTTCAAACCGAAATCAGATAAAGAAATATTCAGTGAACTCGTGTCGCAGAAAACAAAACTTCGTATTCTTGTGAGTCATTCAGTCATTCGCTTAATATAAAACTTTTTTCAACTCATTTGCATTGTTTGCCATCAATTGGTTCAGAACGGACTTCATATCAATACAGATTCGGGACAAATGTCTCTTCAGAACGAATCCAATCCATCGGCGCTTTCAGTCGATGCATATGCTCTCAAAAGTATTGTATTTTTCGGTTATTTTTATTCCTATTTTGATTTTAATTTCAATTACTTTTGATCAGTGGTTACGCCCAAAGAAGTGATTGAAGATAATTACGGCCAGTCTTCCAATCGATCCAAAGAAGAAGTGATGGAATGTATTAAATATATTTCGGTTACTCTTATGTTGGCGTCTATACAGCCAACAGAAGTGATGACAAAAATCCAAACTTTGATCCAAAAATTGATTGTAAGCATCGATTGATGTTTTGCTTGAATCAGATCTCTGTTAATGTTTATTATCACTGAATAGAACGATACAATCGATGCCAAGACTTACGTCAATGTTATTGAAAAAGATTATGAAATCTCGTTCGCGAAAGAAGATTATCCGTTGTTTCTGAAAGTAATTGACTTTAAATTCATTTCTCAACTCATTGTGAACTCAATTAACGTAACTTTTTGTTTCAATTCAAAGCGAACTTTACCCCAATTGAGATATTTGATGAGCAAAAACATAGTAGCAATCGATTCCATAACAGCCCCACAACTATGGCCGCCAAAAAAGTTGCTGTTTGTGCCGAAAGCGACTTCAGAGCACAGTTACTTCAATCCGCGATATGAAGAAAGTGCAGACAAAAGAACTCTGTTCTTAAGGGACAAAGAGCAGCAAAAGGGGCCCTACAATGAGAAGGGCTGGAAAGTGGCTAAAAAACAATTGCTTCGAAGGCCAGGCAATTGGGTTTCTTATGATTTTGATCTGACTTGGAATGAGCTCTGGAAGGAAAGGGAGGCCGTTATGCGGTTGACTGATCAACAGTTGAATCTTATTTATAGTAAAATAAAAGAAAAAGAGATTAAAGAAAAAAATATTCTTCTGAAGACAACTCAAGCCATACAAACAGACGGGTATTCAAGAGATTTGATTGAAATTAAATTCAGTTTAACTCAATTTATAATTAATTTCAGTTCGGAATCGAATGCCAACCCAACGATTCAAACGCAGACTAATAGTGCAACTGTCAGTACGACACCGACACCAGTATTGAAGTCTATATTATCGGTGAAAACTCCTTCGCAGTCAAGGCGTTCAATGGCTGAGACACCTGAGCCACAGAACCCATCGGAACCAAAGAGAAAAAGACTTCGTTTCTCGAGTGTAGACACGAATCAGACAAATGAAACCGAAATTATTAATAATGAAAACAGAGCTGAAAATAGTAGTAGTAGTGCGACAATGACTGGCCATACGAGTGATGAGGACACAGATATGGACGACAATCGGAATGACAGCGATTCTGATACCGATATTGAGATCATAAAAAATACGGAAAGCACTCAAGTATTGAAAGATTTTTTCATAAACTTTGAAATTATTTTAAGTATTATTTTATTTTTTACTCGAATTCAGAGCAATCGAAGAGACGTTACTGTCATTCAAAGCACTGTTACTAATGCTGTACTCAATGAAGATCAGAGAGAAAGCAATGAAACTGAAAGAGAATTGCGTCCAAAGAGTACTCCGAATGTGTTGACCGCAAGTGTGGACTCAAGAATACAACCGATTTTGGAAACATATAAACAAAACATAAGGAATGCTATCGTTCGGGAAATGGAGAGTAAGAAACCAAAGGTTGAAGTCGTGTCCACACAAACCACTTTCGGTGACTTTCAACACGAAATTCATACACAAACTGATCCACAAATGGAGATAAAACCGGAAATCAAAAGCGAATTCACTGATCCGTCCGCTGCTGTCAAACACGAGTTGTGCTCTGAAACAGAGAAACACTATTTGTGTATATTTTGTCGAAAAAGCAAACATTTTATGGACAGAAAGGAAGCGTTCGATCACTACAGACGACACTTAGCGCTTGTCATTCGCTGTGATATATGTTTCGCGAACTTCGTTAACGTCCGGGCCTTTCATATCCATAACAGCGATCACTCGAATAGCGACCGAAATATAAGTAATGTTAAGAACTATTGTCTGTCTCTCGATTGGATCGACTCATTCCTGGACTTCCAAATGAGCGACCAATTCATTAAATTGAGCCGCAATGCCAACGAGTACTGTCCCATCTGTGCCGCTCTGAAGGCCGATTGGAGCACATCTGTGGCCAGACTTAAAAGCTGTGACTATAAAGTGAATACTGTCTCAGAAATAGGCGAACCGTTTGGAGAACACATACGAAAGCATCTAAACTGCGATCAAGTGTTCGAATGCATTGAATGCCAAAAGTTTGGACTAAATAAACAAAAATTGAAGTTTTGTTTCGGTTTAACAGAATTACACAAACATTTGGATAATTCACACGATTTGAAGCATTTGATAGCGAATGACAATAACAGTAATCAATATTTTATTTCAATCGACAAATTGAGTCCTAATTTAGAAGAGTTTATAAACAAATGTAAAGAAATCTGTAATTGTATTAACGATTTGTATGAAACGAATTCTATTGAATGAAACAATTTTTATATATTTCTAACTATTTTTATACAAATGTTTGTTTCGTTATACGCATAGAATTGAAAATAAAACAATTGTTTAATTAATATATTTTCAAATCTTAATCAACAATAGAAGACATAGAACTGAGCCGACAATGAACTCTTCACTACTCATAAGTCTGGATCCAATTTAAAGATTATTTTGAAATGACATCAAAATCGAGTAAAAATAAATGATTGAAAACTTTATTCTTAAATAAAGTATAAATTCCTTAAACTTTTAATTCGACAACAATTTGGTTCAATTGAATGCAAATCAATATAAAATCAATTTATTTATGAGTTTTCATATGTTTATTAAGAGTTGCACTCCTTTTAGCGCTGTATTCACATCCGGGCCATTCGCAAGGGAACGGCCGACTGTTTGTGTGCACATTCTTATGACTCCTGACCTGAGAGGCCTCGCCCTTGAACTCACATCCGGGCCAATCGCACTCAATCTTATTCTTAACGTATGGCTGTCTCTCGTGTTTTTTGATTTCGTGTGTAATCCGAATGTTCTTCGTTTTGAACATTTCAATACAGCCCTCGAACCGGCACTTAATTGTTGGTTCGCTCGTATGGGCGCCCAATCTGTGCGTTCGGAGCGCTTGACTCGACTTGAAATCGCGGTCGCAATCATTGAAATCACATTTAAATGGCTTTAAATCCGAATGAGATTTCATGTGTTCGTTGAGACTGTGTTTATCCCTTCCCCGGTATGTGCACTGTCCGACCGCACACTCGAATGGTCTGCAGTCGATGTGTCTCTTCCGGTGACTCTTTAGACTCGATCTGTCGTTAAAAGCTTTGCCACAATTCGGATAATTACAGATGAGTTTGCGTCCAGTCCTCAACTGGTGAGCCCTCAGGTGTCCAACCATTTCATCCTTAGTCGCAAACGACGGAGAAATACAGTCGTCTTTCGGACAGACATATCGACTGGTCTTCAGATCCAAGCAATGAATGGCTTCCATCCGAATGAGTCGTTCGGTGTGTTTGCGTCGGATGTCTTCCCTCTGGGAGTTGTGATACTCTCTCAAGTGTTTCGTCAAATGTTTCAAATGTTTGTAACTCTTATCGCAGTTTCGTTTCGGACATTCAAACGACTCGTTTATCACATCAAAGCACTTATCCCTCAGATCTTTGTAATACTTTCTGCTCTCATATCGGGTCCGTTTGGAGCCATCCGTCTGAACCATTTGGTCCTTTGTCTTCCGGTCCTCTTTGGGCGACACTATTACTACTTTATTCGTAACTGAATTCACAATTGTTGGCAAAAATTCGTGTCTTTTCACGACTTTCTTGACTATAATTTTCTTCGACTTATTCTCTCTTTTATTCACATTTTCTTCACTCAATTGATCCGATTCTTCGGGAACTGGTGTTTCATTTGGTTCAACACAATTCATAAGAACTGTTCTTTCGTTTAATTCTTCATTTGATTCAATCGTTTGGCCATTCGTTTCACTTATGCTTTCATTTGAATTATTTTCTCTGTTTTTCTGTTTGTTATCAAAAAGTTTGCTTAAAATACATTTGAATTCATCTCTCAATTCATTCAATTCTTGTTTGTCTTCCGAATCGATGACTAAATTGTATTTAACATTAATTTTGTTCAAAATATTCATACATTTGTCGGCAAACACTTCAAACACATTCATAATTGGCTTCAATTCACACATATTTACAAACAATTGTTTTGATTGTAATTGTATTTAATTGATGTTAAGCTCAATATCTGTATTAATAATATTTCAATTCTGTAAACAAAATCCAAACAAATTGTAAACAAAACACAAAATAAGGGATCGTTTAGTAGTTATGAACAGAAGTGCTAAAAGTTGCCTGCTCGCCTTATAAGTTATTTTAGCTAGGGCTAATGTTAACCATTGGTAGACCCTGATGATTTTAAATTTCAATATCAATTAACTCGTGTAAGCAGTAAAATACAAAATATTAGAACTTGAACTCCCCAATACACCCTAGGACACATAATTCACATGGAGGCCCATTGACTGACTAGTCCTACACCGAAAGAATTTAAATATCTAAGAATTGAGTCGACAATAAACTAGGTTATCAACCTAAGAAGCAACCTACAATGATCAAGGGAATACTCTAGTTTCACGAAATTTGCTTTTTCGGGAAAGATTTTTCTTTATTTTCACTCATTTTCGTTGTTTTATATTAATAATAAAAATATTGTTTCGCATTTGGTTTTTTGGTTTAATAAGCCTTGTTGATCTAACAAACTTATATCTTCACTTGTTTTACCAAGCACAAGTGGAACAGTGATTCCCGTGATTTAATGCATTACATCTGAGTTTATAAGTCAGACTCATTGCTGGACACATCCCAGTCATACATAGGATTATAAGAAAATTTTATTAATAGTAGAGTTGAATGTATTGACCATTAATTGAATCAACAAAATATAGAAGAAGTTATACGAAAACAAGGCTCAACAGTATTATCCACTTTCTAGAGTAGATTATAATTCGGCATTAAAAATGTCTTAAGTAAAAGAGCGGAAACCATTTTTCAGCCAGGTTACACTAAGGCAAATCTATAATCACCATTTCTAAAGAAAGTGGTTATAAACAAATATTTTGTTGAAATCTTTAACTCAAATCTTATGAATATTCGTTGCGAACTCTACTGATTGGAATTTAATAGTGAATTGGTGTCGATGCCAATTATGTGTGCAATGTGTGCAGGGTAATTCTCATTTTGATGACAATACGTACGCTATGTGGAGTAAAGCAACTCATATTCAATTTGTAGCCTCAGTAGCATTGATGCGAATAATGACTTCGTTTTCTCATGAATTCAGATAAAAATAATATTTTATATAATACTGTAATACATATCAGAATATATTGAATGTCTATTTGTTTTCGATATTTGTTAAGGAAATCAATTTCCACTGAATTGAAAGCAAAATTAACGTCAGTTCAGTGACACTTATTATTAGGGATGGCCAATGGGGGGGGGGGGGTATAGCCCAAATAACC
>JAQIWA010000978.1:0-22672 GCA_034693305.1 Eueremaeus valkanovi
AGTAATGTCTTATTTGTGTGTCCCTATGAGCTGGTTTGCACACAGATCAATTATGAAAGCTTACTGTCAGTATACTGACAAGAATGCGGGTGCAAGCTGTACATGGATAATTTTTCAATAATTGTGTGATGGTTACATTAAAGTGGCCTCAGAGTGAATTTCCCAATTTTATCATTTAGACTAGCAGGATCACTTTCATTCATATATTTTATTAGACAATCAAATCGATTGAAAAACATTTTTATTAAATGAATAAAAAAAGTATATTATTATACAAATGATTATTGGATTTAAGAAATGACTGAAAAAATAACTATTCATTTGATAACCTTATTGTCTATAAAACGACACAATATTTTCATTTTTTCAAATAAGACAAATCAGTTTTCATATTATACTGTAATTCAATTATTTAGATATAAATAATAAGAATTTCAAACAAAATTGCTTCAGATATCAGGGATGCAGAGCGTTGGGGCCAATCAAATCATATCAAGATTTAATTAATATCAAAAATAATTAATAATTAGTATACAGTAGTAAGGCTTAACCTCACATTAAAGAGTGTGGGTAACAAAGTTTATCCAATTAACTTTTTTTGAGCATCGGGTTCATTTTTAGTATAAATTTATTATCAATTGTGAATAAATGCCATTATTAAAACTATGATTTCAATATTAATTTATAGTTGAGCTTGGCAAACGTTTACCCTGAAAGCTAACTTTGAAAGTGTAATGAATCATGATGATGCTCAAGGTAATGAAGGTAATGAAGGATATATGAAATGTGTAAATAAATTAAACCAACGATTGATTGATTGATCGATTGATTCAGCAGAACATAGATTCAATGTCTTTCCTATACTTATTGGCAATATTGACCCTCTTCAGTTTCATGGCTGCCGTCAATATTCCATTATCTGGTGTCCACTCTTCGCAGCAAATCTTGATTCTGACGGGTATTTCTCTTCTGTTCAGTTTGTATTTCAGACCCAATTCATTGATTTCCGTCTGAACTGTATCTATAATCTCACGGTTTGCGCACTTTTGCTCTAAACTAAAGTGCGATATATTTAAGTCGTTGGCCAACATATCCAGTGATTTCTGATTGGGTATAACCAGTGCTACCAAATAATTATGGAATTTGTCGCCAATAACACAAATGTTGTCGACCAGAGAGCAGTTCTTTAAGTATGACTCGATCTGTAAGCAAATCATAATATATTAAGAAAATATTTAAAATATTTATTTATTTAATTTGACTTTCAGTTGGAAACAAAAGTTTTAGAAAACCCGAACATTTAAATGTCATTTTGACAGTTAGTTAATTAAGTTAATTAAATCTCAATTTTCAGCTCAACATAACTTATACGTATGAAACAAAATATTTTCCGGTTTTTTCATTTGATTTTAAAACATTAATAAATTATTAAAAAGTGTTTAATTAATAGAAATTTAATCTTATTTTATGTTAAAAAACTTTTATTTCTAAAAATTATGATTTGATTACTAATTAATGTTAAATTCAAGGCTTAGTTAAAAATATGAAGTGCCAGAAAAGAGATCCTTGGATAGAAGTCGGGGAAAACTTCGGTATAATATGAACTCTAATTAGTCATTGATTAAAGTGAATGATAAAAATATTTTGATATTCAGTGAAAATATATGAGAAAACACTCAAAACATTTCAAATGCTTTGAATATTGGAGTTGACAGCAATAATCTGCAGCATGAGAAGCACCCTTGTCAATTTGATATTCTATCCTAACATACATTACATGTAATGCATAATTAAATGAATGGATTGATACGAATGAGAGAACATTAATCAATGAGCAGATGGACTAACCTTTCCCAATGAGAAGTACTCCCCGTTCGCTAACTTTATTAAATCCTTTTTGCGGTCAATTATTTTGATGGTTCCGTTCGGAAACACTTCTCCGATATCGCCAGTAGTGAACCAACGCATGCCATTGGGTGCCACACAAAACGATTCTTCAGTCAGACGTTCATTATTGTAATAACCAGAAGCGACGCCATACCCGCCCACTACCAGTTCCCCTCTTGGGTTCGGCATATCGGTGGCTCTATAGCCGCCTTCGGGCCAATCATTTAGTCTGATTTGTATGTCTTTGAGCGGTGCACCACATCTGGCCAGTGATAGGTCGTAGTCATCCATACAGAGAACAGCACCAAATGTCTCAGTGGCGCCGTATCCCTGAACCAGGGTTATATCCAGGGCTGACTTTATAAGTGTCTGCAAGTCTGGAGAAAGAGCTGCTCCGCCGACAACCATATGCTCTAATCTTCCGCCGAACTGTACCTTCACTTTTGGGCACAACAGAGCGTTCACTAGTGGACAGACATAGCCTGAGAACAGAAATTGAATCAAATTATAAATTATTTGAAATAAAATATTTGAATCATTTGAATGATTTAATACCCCTTTGAGTCCAAAAACTTTTATAATTGATTAGAAAAGTGAAGATATCGGGCGATACGGGTGTCCGGGCTCTCAGCTTGTGGTAGATTTCTTTGCGCATTCTGTCCAATACCAGCGGCACAGTTATCATAATAGTCGGCTTTAGTAGCTTTAGATCGCAAATCTCTCCCTCTGCCAGACCGGGGGCCGACTCATTCAGAGTGAATGGTGTGCCGAACCCTATGGGACAGCCGCCCACAAAGGCATACACTTCGATAGAGAGCTCGAGTGAATGCGATTGAGGCAGGTATGCAATGTAGCGGTGCTTTTCCGGCTCATACATGAACTTCTCCATCGCTGGCAACACAGATGAGCCCGCTTTGGCTATTTGGCCAGAAGTAAATGCAATGCCCTTTGGCTGTCCAGTTGTGCCAGACGTGTATGAAATCTGGTTTTGAGAAATGTATTCATCATTAGAGTAAAGTGCGATTTACCCAATCATTATAATACTTTGCGTCAATTCATCTCAATATTAATGAGGCTTTCATTAAAAATGATCAAAATGTTTATGAATAGAGTAAAGACAAACCAGAATCAAGTCGTCTGTTTGCAACTGCATTCCACTGATGTCTAAATCCGATTGCTTTCCCTCTTTATGTAACGCAGAAATGGATAACATTTTGATATTTTCCGGGAATACGCAGTCATTGTTGTTATCGGATATGTTGGGAGAGTCGACGTATATGACTGTCGATAAATGTGGGCAACTCTTCAACAAATTCTGGACTTTTGGCAGTAAATCATATGTCGTATAAATTATTGTCGCTTTTGTCTCATTAATGCAATGAGTGATTCCTTAAACAAATAAATTAAACAATGTGAGCATCTTTTAGCTTGAACATTAGCTTGAACATTCTACTTTAATAAAGTTAGACAGAGGTGCGGAAGAAGGGTTCTTGCTAAAATTCACCCTAGTATCGTTAATTGGCAAAATGCTTACTAAGACTTTGCCACTAGGACTTGCAAATACTGCGGCAGGTATTTTAATACTCCTTCTGAACCTTAAACTCTGGTCTTAAGTTAGTTCTGTAACAGATTTTTAAATAGAATTTCAATTAAATAAATAATTAGATGAATACAAAAGAGTAGTTCAGAATATTATACAAAATTATATTCTGATGACTCGAACTCTATCTGAAAAAATTCAATCATACAATCGATAATCTTTTTGAATCTCTGTTACTGTAATAGTAGTGACGGTCAAAATTGTAGAAACAAATATCGGGATCATTATTAATAATCTATTATTAAAAAGCAATTTATAAGATTTACAAAACAATTCGGATACAAAATGTCTGGAATCGAGTGAATAGAATATTATTCAAATGAATTGATAAATAAAATATTAAAATTTTGTATTCAATGCCTGTGTTGTAGGATCTATACGAACAAGGATTGGATTCAATACAATTTGTTTATCATTACATCAAATCTCAAACCAACTAAACTTAAAAATAATTTTAAGAAATAATATTAATTTGAATAAATGTATACTTTTAGCAAAATTCTGAGTTTATTTAATTTCAAGAAACCTCGAAAATAGTAAAATTTTATTTTTATTCGTCTGAACTTCAAGTCTAGTATTGAAAAATAAATTATTAAACTAAAGGACATTAAGTTCTTATTGAAAATTGTTATTTAATAATAAAAGCATTAATCGAATTGACTTCTGTCTATAGAAATACAGTTATATTTGGTATAAACTTGTTATATAATATGATCTGGCCAGTTCTTATCATCCATCCATCATGATCTAGGTGAATCAGAGAAACATTTGAGTATTATTTGCTTTAGTGTTTCCAACATTGTAATAGTCTTTAAGAATCGACAGGTATTTACAGGAAAAGTACCGAAAGAGTGCATTGAAGTAGGCATTGAAGCCTACAGTTTATCAACTGATCAGTAATGTAATCTTTTAAAGGCAATGTTAATGTATCCTGTTTATATTTATAAACTTATTTGTTCTGAACTTTCTATTACACAATCATAACTTATATATTGAATTGTAATAATCACTACTTTTGTAGTTCGTCTCTAACTCTCTGTATGTGTGTACACAATGTGTTAACTCTTTTTAACTTTTAAATGTAATTCAATTTCTGTTTCAATAAATGTTTGCGAACTATCAAAAGATTTTTATATCATTTCTAAATTCATGGCTACAAGAGCTCGAAATGAATGGCAAAACCAATAGTTAGGAAATTATGAGTGAAATTAAGAGTGAGACTGAGTTTTGAGAATTTAAATACCTAGAACTTGATTTCTTCGAGACTTGCATTAAAATGAGACTTGCATAACTGTGCCCGAAGCAATTCAGTTATAAATATTAAAGCTTTTACGGTATTTTCCCCGGTTTTGGGGAGAGGTTAACACAGATCATCTCATTAAAAACCCTCTCAGGTCTTTATAATTAGATTAATTATTTCGTTTCTGACGGTTATATTTCCAACATTTTATGAATCCTTTCCTTTCTTAAGCACTAAACAGAAAATATACTAAAAATCGAAATTAAAATTTTTATGAACAGAAAGTGTTTGATATTATTAACTCTTAGACTCTTTTAATATTTTTGAATTTTCTAATCAATAGTTTTATTCATTTCGAAATTCATTCATACATTTCGTTTGGATTATCATTATTACTGTATTAGTTCTAAGCAAGGTTACTATTTTCAGTAAATATCGACAATTCACACGAAGTGTTTAATATTTTAGTTTATATTTTAATATTTTTATTCATTAAAACCAAATGTATTATAAGTTATAATTTATAACTGCAATAAAAATATAATTTTCGAGTTGTTTATGTTAATCAGGGTTTAAAATGATTTGTTATAGAATGAAAGAATGAATATATGAGAAAGATAAATATTAATTATTTATGTAAGAATTATATAAGAATGAGCTGGATAAAATGATCGGATAAAACAAAATGTTTAAGCTTTGTTTTCTAAAATAATGTCAATTAAATTAGACATTTGTTTGAATAAAAGCAATAAATTGTCCCAAAATTAAAGAACCTTGACACTATATAATATAGCATATACAATTTATAATAGAATATCTGACAAAAGAAAGTCAAAGCAACCTTGTAAGTTTAAAATAATCTCTAAAATTTAATATAATAAACTTTGATTTGTCTAATATGATAGATCATTATTCATAAACAAGGTCAGATAGTTCACAAGTGGCAAAAAGTTGACCTGATTTCAAATTCACAATTTTTAAACTTGTTCATAAAAATGTTGGTCATCTCTGGAACATATAATAACTAGTTTTTCAAAGTTAATCACAAAAATAATTGTTTATAAAAATTATTGACAATTAAAACATTTATCGCTTTTCAACGCTATAGAGAGCACAACAAAACTTAAAATTAAATTATTAACAAATAATATCGGATCAGAAATGCTTTTAAATGGTATGGAATTTTTTGAAAATAATTTTCCAGTTAAAGTTAAGATCTTACCAGTATTGCTTTTAAAAAAAATTAGAACAAGTCAATTTTTCCCTAAAGTGCCAAAAAGAATTTAAAGACAAAACTTACCCTCATCTCCAAGTGTTGAAAAGACAGTAACGAGAACTGCGCCGATATTGACCCCAACCTATTAACACAAGAATTTGTTTGAAATACAGTTTTTAAGTATTCTCTAATTGTATTCCGGATAATACCTGAATGAATATCAGATTGTCAGCACATGTTTCGGCTAACATAACAATCTTATCGTGACGTCTGAATCCATTTGATACCAATCCTCTTCCAATGCAATCGACTTTATCAAACACTTCTCCGTAAGTCATCCATATATATGGACTTAAGCGGAATTTCCTCAACACCTTTCCGTCGACCCGAACCTCTTTACCACTGGAATCGGTCACAACTTTCTCTTCGATCACATTTCTATATCCGATAGCCTGTCTGTCCAAAGGATATAATGTTCGGGCCATCTGATAGGCTTCGGCAACAGATCTACTTGTGGTCAATACATGAAACTTGGTTTCTGTGGTCCGAACCCATGGCGAGTATGGGTCGGTCGGATTCAACTGTACTGAGCGCTGAAAACGGCATTTCTCTAATGTTTTCTTAGGATTTTGTAGCAAATAATAGACGGGAAGTGTTAAGTAAGTGTAGCACTGAATCACAGTTCGGAATATAACCATAAAAACACTTATAAATACTTTACTTATTTTAGACATTTCTGAAAGAAGTCAAACAAAAATCAAATCAAAACCTTTCACAACTCAATATATAAACCAAAAATATTTTGTGAAATCTTTTGAATTCTGCGAAAACTTTTATTAGTATTAATATTATCGGAACTATTGACGAAAACAAGAGAAATAGTGAAAAGTTTATTTTTAAGCTGTACTCGCATTGAAACTTTATAATTGCAGACCATTTCCCCAACACTGAAAACTTGGGTCAGATCCTGAAGCTGGTTGTCATTGAAAGCCACTTCAAGAACAACCAGTACTGGTATTGAGGGGAAAATTACTTTAAAAATGAGAGTAGTTTTATGGCACAGATATTTCCAGAACTAATACTAGTCTTCAGAGGATTTCGCAGTTATTTCGCAGCAATGAACTGAACATTTAATCTTTAATCTGATCTATGCCTAAGTTTGTATTTATTTTTAAATATGATTATAATTAAATAATATTCTTATCAAACAATGAACTTTTTTATTCTAATTTAAAAGCGAAAAGATGCTTGGTCAACTTTTCAATTTAATAATTCATTACTGAAAAGAATAAGAATTTTTTTTCTCGGATTATAACTCTTTCAGAAACTTTTTGATAGCTCTTGAATACTAACTGAAGGTATAATGCAATCAATTCCGATGTGCTCTGATTATTTAAAACTTATAACCTTGCTATCTATGGGTTTTCTCAAAACATTATTTATTCGTAAAATTTCCTGAACAACTTGACAATACCAAGATGTTTCCCACTTTGTTCCATTAGCTAGCAAACTCATTAATATGGTTTTGCACCATTAATAATGTTCAAGACAACTTTGCCATCTAGATAATTCTTTCATATAATTAGTACTGGGTTATTTTCCTACACCCGGGTGTGATTCTTTGTCAATCAATTCTATAAATTCCATTTCAATATTTTTAACTTTAATCTTAATAAACATTTTGATGAAGATTGTGATTTCAGCACAAAAAGTTCCATTCCGTGATCTTGCTCTTTTTTCTGATTGTATAAAATCTTCCTAAAAGTTTGAAAATAACAAAAATAAGTTGAAAACATTTAACAATATCTATACTAATGTCTCATTTGCGTCAAAAGTAAGGTATGTGTTGGACAGTGACACTGGAATGACTGGTTTGACCTCATCTGTCAACTATTTTTGTGAAAGGGTAGTCATTTATCCTGGGTCGTCTTATTTGACTTCAAAATAGATCTATTATTTATGTATATTCTCTATAATTTTGTTACAATCATTGGCTTCATTAATATATCAATGAACTATTATTTCTATATATAGAGAATGCTTTCCAATGAAAGTCTTCCCAATTCATCAATACTTCACAACTCATTTGAAAACCCGTTTGGTCTGTGCGGACGACGCGAACTTCACGTCTACATACGTCTGAAGGGTTTATCAAAACTAATGACACGATAAAAGTCAACGTCTCTTACATTTTGTTAAACTATAGATCGCAGACAAAAGGGGTTCTAATATCGATAGAGCAGAGGTCATATTCACAAAGCAACTGACCTTCCACTGTTATTGCCTGGACACATTTGAGAATTTTCCATTCATTTCATTATCGCATTATTAAAAATTATATTAATTTAAGTGATTTTGGTATTTCAGAAAAGATTGAATCAAAATAAACAACTTTTGCAAGAATAAAACGATTTTGCTTATTTTATTTTAGTTTTAAACTAGATAATGTAGAAGTTCAGTTTATGGCAGAGATTTCCTATATATTATTACAACTTGTTTTTTGTGTTTCATTCCGAATAATATTTAGTTCATTAAAAAGCAGATTTATATTATAAATATAGCAAGGTGCAATCTTTAAATATTATTTTCATTCAAATTAATTAATAATTATAATAAACATCGGTTTATACCTGTGTTTACTCATAAGACTAGCAAAACATATGGGCATTCATACAAACATTCTTTATATCTTACAAATCAGACAAAAATTTATTAAAAAATAATTATATATTTATATGAATAATATTAATTAAATTCTTTGTGTGAAAGGAATATGAATCGGCCAGTTGTGCTCAAATGCAACAGAATGTACTGCATGTTCACTATAAAGTAGTCTGAACTATCTAAATTTATTCAACAAAACATGTTTGAATTTATAATATATTTCGCAATAACTACTCTGACTTTGATAACAAAAGTATCAACAAATGTCACTTTTGTCAAAGAAGAGTATTCTTGGCCACCCCGTCCCAGGGAAGTACTACTCCAATGCAACTACACTTTAGAAGTTTACAAACAATTCGTTCAAAGAATAGACATTACAAAAGACGACAAAGTATTCTATTCAGTCGAGTATTACACGAATGGAAACCAAAGTAATATTAATATTCAGATTATGTTTTCGGATATTATTTATTTATTTTGTTTTTAATTTTTGAAAATAACTGCTTTCTATAGCAACAAACTTCACAAAAGTGCCCGGAATCAACGAGTTAGCTCTGAATTTTTCGATATTAAACTTTATGCAAGATGCAGGCTGGGTCATGGCCTTGCTTAAAAATACCAATAAAAGTACAGCCGGTCTATACAAATGTCTGATTTTCTATAACGAAGACAATAAGTTGCTGTCATCTGAATCAGAAGCAATCACTATCATAAATGATCAAGGTAACGACCAACAGCTTATATTTAAATATTTTGTGAGCTTTAGTTCAAATATATGAACAAAATATTTAACTCATTTTAATGACAAATCATATGAATTATAATTTAAATATTTATAACATTTTAGAGAAAGTTGAGCTTAAAGTGGATAAACGGAGTAAAAAGTTTAAGAAAGGAAGTGATATACGATTGAGTTGTAAATATCATCTGGTCAAAAATGATTCCTTCGTTGGTTTGAGTCTATTAAAAGACAGACAAGAATTTTATCGATTCATTAATGAGAGGAATCGTTAGTAAACTTTCAAATACTGAAGTGTCGGTTAGAGTCTGTTTTCACTGTTTTATGATTTCAGACACATTTACGCCAATCGAAGGCATTAAAAAGATAACCTGGTCAACTGGAGTCGACGCTATACATTTGACTGTAAAGAATGCAATCAATTACACCGCCGGTGACTATCGGTGCGAATTTAATTTCTCTCATCCGTATTATATGACACAAATCATAACCTTATCAGACGATTGCGAAATCAAATTCAACCCGAATTGTGTCTCTATTATAGCACTCTCTAAACTCACATTATTTTTATCACTTTTGTCGTACATTTATATGAATTTTATTTCATAATTAAATTGAAATAATTTTTTAATGTAATAAACAATTATTTGCAAACAATTTATTAGAGCCATATAATAAACAACTGATCTTGTCTCATATCTGGTCAGCTTCATTAATTTATTCAATTGTAAATCAAAATTGTTGTCAATATTACTATTAATTAGAAAATAATTAATTTATAATAATATATGAATTTCTAATTGTTTTGAACATTATATTCGCGCTAATGAATGTGAATTAAAATATACCTTGGTGAACTGGCCAAAGCAAATCTCAAATAAAATATAACCTTTCATGACCTTTCCATTGACTATTACTAACAGAGATAGTCTATAATATTAGAGATAAGCACAGATACAACGAAGCATTGATCAAAAGATGAATCGAAACTCATCCGAAAAACAGATATGTTTTGATTCAATGATAGAATTGTAACAAATATTGAAGTTTTATTCACTAGAAATAATTGAATTCTGCCTGAGTGTCATTTGGCATTAGTGTCAGAACAACTTAATTTTTATTACAGTTACGCCGTATTGTAATTGCTTTTTGGCTCAAATGCTAGAAATATTGTGAACTTATTGAACAGATTTGACATTTTGTGAGAATGTTTTGGTTGACTATAACTGAATGAATGAATTATCTGACGTAAAGATAGGGTAAGAAATCCATTGCCAACTGTTTGCCCGATTCGAACCAACCGAACACTTGGGGTACGTCTGCATAGGCAAAGATGAGGCCCGGATGGTATTTGCTGATCCCGGTGCCCATACAACTGAACAGACCATTTTCATTGCTTCCGTTAACGAAGTATACAATTCCGTGCATTTGTTTCAGGTTCTGAAGACCCGGATCCTTATTGCACTGATAGAACTCTGAATTATTGAAATATCTGATCGCGTAATACGTCGACCCGTTTAGTGGACCTTCGGTTATATTTGCCTTATCTATCATTATCAGAGTGTCTGTCCATTTGAAGTAATTATTAAAAAAAAATTTCATTAATTTTATTTACAAATCAATAAATTCATACTCTCTTTGATGTAAGCACTGGTCAGTGCACTAACACTTTGGTTAATAACACTTTTATCAGTGAATTGAATTTGATAAGTGATTAGTCGGGCTCTGAGTGCCTTCTGAACCAACTGATCACAGGTTGAATTGCCGAACCTTTTGTCATTGCGGACAATGTTGACGACTTCAGGCGTTGTGAATATGTTTGTGCACTTGTCGTAGATCTCTATTGTGCTCTCAGACGTCTCTACAGAGACAGAGGCTGTTAGATCATAATGAGAACTGGGTCAATCTGTATATGTTACTTTACCTCTTGCAAGGACAGTACAACAGCCGACTGCCAATATAAGCAAGCATACTTTATTATTCTGTTGAGAATATTTTTCATAATAATTAACTTACAAATAGATAGACTAATGATTAGTACATAATATGAGTCCATAATTGTAACGAATCTACAAAAGAGTTTTTAACAAATGTTTTCCGACTATATGTTAGAAAATATTGCGAAAAAAAAGATTAAAATAAATTTGAAAATATGAAAAATAAACACAATTTTAATTATAGATAAAATGATTTTAACTCATTTTTTGAATATTAAGGTCTAATACTGTAAACAATTAATCGTATATTAATTCAATAACTTATACCATATGTGACATAAAGCAGAGATATTCAAGGGGGCAAACAATAGATACTACCTAGATCCAAAACAAAAGGACTATTCTTGATGAATTTATAGCATAGTTACCGGTATGTCATCGATTGAACCTGATAAGTTTTGATGATAAACCGGGGTTTCTAAATAATATCAAAATACATTATAAACTAAATGTACTTGATCACATTCATGATTTCTTGAATTTGAGTCCACAACTTGACTCTATTCAGACTCAAATATATTTCACAGAGTAATATCTGATCCGTATTGTATGGTGTGTTCAATTCAATATTTCAACCACCGGGGTAATTCAATATATATTTATATTACCGGTAATGAGATATCAATTCAGAAGATATTGTGAAACAATTAATACATTAAATAAAAGAGAGTTTTATTACACAAAAAAGACATTTTATATTGAATTGAAACGAAAACTCATTCTATTGTCTATTTCTCAATTCGTGAAATCCATTCTGTTCTGACTAACATTTACCCGTATTTATCAGAAGCATCCTGTACAAATAAGAAAAATAGATCCGTCTTAACGTTTTAGTTATTAGTGTAGACATTAATTAATTTTATTATATTCGGGTCAATCTGAATTAAGTGCAAAACTAAATAACCTGTATTTGCCACCTATAAGAATCAAAAGTACCTGCACAATCTACAATTTGGCTCATTTGAACATAAGGTCAAAATAGTGCATATTTTTAGGGCTAATCCAAGTTTTCAACGATTCTTAATAATGATTGAACTCTTACAGGAATATCCGTATGATTAGATTGGCTGACGTGAGAGGGCCCAGGCATACAGTAGCATAACTTGTGTTCATGTATTTTAGCATGATGAAATTGAATAGTGAACAATGTTTTCTATAGACAACACGAATAACGTTCGGATATTTATATGAATTTTAAGTCCACTTCTCATTGAAAGCACATATAAAATGCAAAACCCATTGAAAACGTAATCTATGTTTATATTGAAATAATTTTGTGCTAAACCTAAACCTAAACAATGTATTAGAAAAATGCGTTTTTTTTGTATTCAATTATAATTATAATTACAATTAATAATTATTCAATAATAATGAAATGCAAATACAGATGAATCAGTGAATCAATGGCTGAGAACAAGCTGTTGGCCGACATCTACTCATTGGTGAACATATTATTGCCGCCGAAGAACTGGCGCAGAGGTAACAACCCTGTGGTCGACACAGCCGTTGAATCGTTGAACGACTTACTGAACGGCAAAAAATTGGCAAAACTTCTGAAATGCGTGACAACTGATAACAAACCCAAGTCAGCGAAGCTTATGATCATTGATCTGTTGGACGGCTTCTTGGGATCCGATGTGTTCGGACACAATTTTACACGCATTGATGTTAAGCCCAAACTCATCAAACTTCTGAATAAATGGGCCGAAGATATGGATCAAATGCTTAACACTGTTGTCGTGATTATCTATATGGGCGATGAGCTCAGGAAGTTCGGCAACAAAAGGGTTGTCCACAAAGTGGAGACACAATTGGCGACAATAAAGGCTTATTTCAAGCGCTCTATCGATAACTTGTATTATATTTTGCGCAAAAAGAGCCATAAGTTCGAGCCTTTGGTTCATTTGAATGGTATTTGAATTTGTTTTCAATTCATTTCTAATGTTTTTTCAATTATTTTTTTATTTTAATCATTCGATTAGTTTTCTAGAATAGAGTGTCGTTTAGGTTATGGCCAGGGCTTGGGTTTTGCATTTGATTTGTTTCCTTGTATAGGGACTGGGGTTGGAATCAGGAGGTTATGGGTCACCAAAATATTTTCATAATAAAGCCATTCATTCAGTATTTTAGACGACATTTCAATTCTAAAACTATTTGATCCAGAGCTCAATTTTCTATATTATGATTATTAATAACTTTTTTTGAATTACATTTTGTTTTTCACTTTACTGTAGGATATGATTACGAAAACGATATAAACGATTCGGACGCCAATCCGTTTGTTGTTCACTATTCCTGTGCCTATAATTCTGGTTCTGTTGGTCAGAATCGGAACAATTCTGTTGAGACTTCGTCTCAGTATTCAACCGAACTGTTAGTCGATTCGCAAACATATTATTTGTCGAATGAAAGTCCGAATGAAGTAAATTATGAGACGGACGGAGAGAGTCCGGGCAGAGAGGAACAGACGGTGGAAGAGGAAGAGCCCGAAGTGACCCAACCAACAGAATTAGTACAAAACGATGAAACAGTTGAGACTCAAAGGGCTGTCATATGTAAAGTCAATTCTCATGAATTCAATATTCAATGCAATAATAATTTGAATTCAATTTCTATTTCAAAGCAATTCCACAACAAATTGAATCCAATTTCGCCAATACTTCGAATACAATTGCAATCGATTCCGAAGTTTCTGTTTTGGATCCAAATCAAAGTCAGTATTGCTTTTCTGACTATAACTTATGGCTTGTATTGAAACAATTGCTTTGCATTTCAGGCGAATTAAGTGATATTCAGACCAATAGGATGTGTGAGAACACAATCGAAACCAATAATTGTATTAAAAAAACATTTCTTTTACTTTTAAATTATTTTTACAAAACATTGTTCGGTCGGACAGACACAACAGACGCACATATCTCATCCAATCTCAGCCAAAGTTCATCCCTAAGTCTGACGCCTCCGTCCACTCCACAGACGGTCGATATAGACAATTGTGACAACAGTTCAGCCGAAGATGAAGTCGTTATTCATAAGTCAAACGGTTATTATTTTATTTTTTGTTTCTAAAAACTTATCCAAAGTTTATGTTTTGATTGTTAGGCAAACGTTTGTCGATTTTTTCGACACCAAATCCCAAACGTTTGAAATTTACTGATAATTCTATTGTAAGGATCGAATCGATACAAAAGTTTTCGATAAAAACTTTGAAGAAAACCATTGAATATCTCCAGAAATTCAATGAAAATGTAATGACAGATAACGATAGGCTTAGGGCTGAAAATGCAGCCAAAGATAAAACAATCCGTGAGTTGAGTGAAGAAAATAATCGCTTAAAACAAGAAATGGATTTGAATGATATGTTTGATGCCATTAATCCGGACGCCTTCGCTACAAGCCCTGCTACTTAACTCCTGGCCGAGTGGCCGAGTACTTAACTCATTCATTCAATTTCAATCAATTATTTAATTCATTTATTAATATTTCATTAATTTTTCTTAATTTTTCTGATAATTAGTTTTTATAATATTAATTATTTTGACTGAAATTATTTTTCGAAAAATAATTTCTATTATTTTCATAAAAATATTATAAGTTTTTATTAAAATTTAATCTGATTTTCACTAATTATTTCTATGCATTTCAATCAAAAATAATCTATAATTGTGTGAATCAATTTGATTGCATTCAATGCTTGTTATTATTAATTTTCATTTATTTAATTAAAATACTAATTGTTTTTATTGATTAAAAGTTCATTTATTTGAATACAAAACTTAAGTTAAATATTTTCCTTCTATTTAAGAGACAGGTATTTACTGATAAACTGTATTTGATTGACAGTTCTTGTCTGGAAATGTCCTGAGAGTACTTAGAGTAAGACCTTGATTATTGTTATTATTAATTATAGTAATTATAAGATTGTATTAAAAAATTAATCTTTTTATATGATATCAATTGCAAGTTCAATGTCAGACATCGGCTGATATGGTTAGCAGTCTCTCATGTTTTCCTATAAATCATTTATTAATAGTTATTCTGTATTTGAGTTCAGTTTAAATATTTTTCTTAAACTTATATTTTATAGAATTTCTTGAATTTCTTACACAAAAAAATGTCAAAACTATTAATCGGACGAACATTAAGAATGCGAACGATATGTTCGACTAATATAACTAAAACCGAAATGAATTCTCAAATATTGATCAAAAAGTTTTCCAAAACATCTCAAATGAATCGAATCGAAAATGTTCTCATTATTGGCTCTGGTCTTATGGGTTCCGGTATTTAATCAAAAACAATGACTTATAAAATGTATTCAATTTTGCTATATACCATACCAAAAATAAGTATCATGGTCAAACAGACATTACCATAAACCTTGACTTAATTTTCAATAATTATTTTCTGATTTGTTTAATAATTTTGAAGCGAATTATTATCATTAAATTAAACTATTTTTCCTAAGAAGGTTCAAATAAAAAATAAAATGTTCCTGGAATTGAGCACATAGTTGACTACATTATAGGTATTTATTGGAAACAATTCATAGCAATAGCTCCCAATGTCAGGACAGGACAAGTGTTGAATAAATTATAGTATTTTCAACTTATTTATAATCCGAAGTCGTTTGTTAGCCATTAGTGAGTATAGACTTAACAGCGGTTTATGCACTCCGGTTGTCAGTTGTGAACAAAAGTAGTTATTTATGAATATTACTGATAGTATAGTGAAGACCAGACCTTCACTCGTATTGTAATAATGCGTTAACAGGTTTAGAGCCTGGAGCGATAATAAATTATATCGATAGGGAAACCGGGTTTCACTGAATTGCAGACATAATACATATACAAACGATGTTGTATTCCAGCAATGAGTTGAGACACAGATTGAGTTATGAATATTCAATGCTCTCATTAGGCGTTGAAGATGGCCTTTTCTGATGTAATCATTTATTTGTGAAATTGAGCTGCTTGAATTGATATATGAGATAGGTCAGTAATATGACCATCACTGTTACACCAGGGCTAAGTAAAGAGAAGAACTGAAAGCTGAATACGAATGTGGAGAACGACCAAAAAATGGTTGGAATAAGAATAAAATTCAGCTCCGGATCAAAACAGCTGATAAGGTTTGGTCAATAGACAACGATAGGTGAACTTAACCAGTTTACCATGAACATAGGCATCGCAATTCTAGCCGTAATGATCAGCAACAATTTGAACTGATAGTGATATCTGCCTCTCAACCTATATCCAGCAAATTTCGTCTTTATTCTAAAGAGCAATTCATATGAAGTTATTTTTGAGCTAGGTCACAAACATGAGTGAATGTTCCCATGCTTAAATTGTTGGAGAGTATAGCAATTATGAACAACATATTGATGAGTGTAGAATTACCCAGTCTGTGATAGCCATCGCATATCCAGCTCTGAATGCAGGCATTTCTGAACCATTGAAACAAAACATTTGATACTAAATAAAAACTATGAATACAGTGATAAGTGTCGAGCAAATTATTCTGGACTTTGGATGACTACCCAGAATATAGTGATCAGTGTCGGCGATATTACCGAATAGGTTTTGGCCGATATTTGCTCTAATCTGTTGAACAGTACTCTCTCTTCTCTGTTAACTATAAATGATTTACTGAATTGTAGTTTATTTTAAAATTTGCAAACATTTTCTGAACAATACTTTTAAAATTCAAATCGTTTCAAAAGCATTTGAATATAAGATGAATAAAATAATACGCATTGAAGCGCAGTATTTTAATGTTGATTTTGTTCAGTTCACAGTTAAAAATAGAAGCCAGTTAATTATCTTCACTGTAATTCCAAATGATTGATGATATTTGCAAAACTGAATTAAGTTTTCAAATATAATTCAAATTAGCGATAAATCAATAATTCATATACTTTCCAATTAAGCAGTTGAGTTCGCGTGCAATATGAGAAATATAAATAAATAAGCAGGGTTGCAAATGATGGAACAATGGTTCAGAGAATTTAACTTGTTTACTTTTTTCACTTTCTGCGTCCCTGCATATAAACATCTTTGGTGATACCAGGTGATTTGTAAAAGAGCAAATCATAAAAATCGATCACAAATGAATTACCTTGTTAGCATTATCAGATTTGATTAGTAAATTATATGTAATGAAACAATACTTGATTTGTCTAGGGTCAAGATGATCTATAAATAAGATTCCTGGTGAGTTTTGTCAAATTAATAAAAAATTTGTATTATTCTCATCAGAATTATCGCAACAAAATATATCATCTGTTCGGATGAGAAATAAGTTAATGCTATTAATTGTTGGATATATTTAGGAGTTTTCAATATTTGTTTGAACGCATACCTTATATTCGCGAAAATAGTTGATCACTAATAAGCCGAAACGAAACTCCAATTTTATTACTTTCTTTCAAACAACACATAAACTACCATATATTTTTTATATACTAATAAATATATGTTAATAATTTTTTATTTATTGCACTGGATTTGAGTCGAAATGTTTATTTGAAACACTGGAAAGTGTTAAAAGAAATACAAAGATTAATAAACAAATGATTTTTAAATGAAACATAAATTCTCAAGGCTTTTAAATAATTTGATGGCTGTGCAGATTATTCTACTAGTTTATTTTCTGTATTAACCCTAAGCGCACTTTAAATGCTTGCCAAAACTGGTTCCTTTTATACACTACTATTTTGCTGCAAATATTATAACTCAAAAATAACATAATATTCTATGCACTCAACTTGGGCTCATTTAACTAAAATTATTCACTGATAGCTCTCAATGCTAATTCTCAGAACTCTAACAATATATTTATTATGAACTCATTCACACTTCTGTTTCCCTCTGAAATCAGCTTTTGTTTTAACAGTTTCTGATTCTCCTGTTCCACTTTTAGCTAGTTCTGATGGTTTATAAATCAAATCTTAACCTTGTTTATATTTTCTTAAAAACTGCTAGTACGATAATAAACGACTGTTATAACCTAAAAATTGTTCTCTAATACGCTACAAAAGTATATCACTTGTATTGAGTTTTGAGTTCTGTATACGAATCAGTTAGATTCATATAAAATTAATTATTGATCACATCCTAATCACAACATGGCAAACGTATTGTTTCGTACACTAAGAATAATCTTGTGTTTGAGTATAAGTTCTGCAGCCGATATTCAAAAATCGTTAAGTGAATTAAAGGATGTATTATTTTCGGAAATAAACAAGGAAGATACGGAATCAAATGACGAAGTGAAAGAATTGAACAACAAATTTTATGTACAATATGAATTACATAATCTGTTGGTTGACCGACTGTTACCCTTGACAACTAATATTGAAAGAAGAATTTCTAAAAGAGCGACTAAATGTCTGTTGTTTTTGACCTATGCCAATGAAGAGAATCATGAATTCCTGTGTAAGGCAGGATTGATTGAAATTTTTATTAACATTTTAAAATCAAACCAGCCTAGAGAGAGAATGTATGCAATGATTGGTATAACTCATATGATAGAAGAAAACTTGGTTAGAAGGAATAAAGCTATTCGTTTGGAATTAATAAATATTTTGGAAACAAAGTTAATAGGAGAACACCTCGGATATATTTTAAAGCATGGGTCAAAGCTGATTATCAATATCTCGAAATATATTGATAATCCGGTGAATACCGTACAGAAACGTCAGATTTTAAATATTGCTAGTTACTTAATAGACCTACAAAATGAGAAGCGTGTTTTGGATGCCATGAAAATAGTCAAATACATAACGGAGAGTTTGTATAATAATGTTGGCCTGGTCCTGAATAGCTTTGTGATGAATAAAATTAATAACCTTCTGGGCAACTGTCATGATGAACAGATGCTAAAAGTTATGTTAAACATATTCGAAGAATTGATGAACGGAACATCGACTCAAAGATATGTAGCTATGAGAAGCTCCAATTTAATGAATAAAATTAGGGAGTGTATAGAATTAACCAGTTCTAATACGAGATTATCACAGTCGGCGATATGGGTCGTGAACACTATACTCGATGGAGAGGTGCGCGATATTCACTATCTGCTGAGTAATAATATTATAGAATTGATGGTACGGAATGTTATGAATGTCCCTGTATTATATGAAAGTATAATAATTGGTCTCAATTATTTTACACTTCATGCAAACTCGTCGCAAGTTTTGCAGCTAATATATCACAACATATCCGACCTGCTTGAAAATATTATTGCATCAAACCCCAGGAAAGAAGTAATTCTATCAACTTTGGAGACAATGCAAAATATCTTTAAACGATTCGGCGAAAAATTGGTAAAATACAATTTATTTTTAGAAAAAGCTAAGATTTGTATCGAAAACACTGACATTGACGTATTGGATTATGATTATGAAAGCAAGAATGAAACGGATAGATGCACTTTCAATCGATTAGGAGATGATTTAGTTAGGCACATACTGGAAAGACTTGCTAGAAAAAATCCAGTGAAAAACTTGATAATTTTTAGAGGAGTGTGCAGAAAATGGCGTTTTTTAATTGACGAAATTACCGGGGCAAAAACAGAGGCGACATTTCGAGGACAAACTCAAAATGGGCAAGTTATTATTCGAATCCCAACCGAAGAAGTTTCGCTGTATCTTAGACATCATGTTAATGTGGTTAAGGTTACATTTCAAAATTATCTTATCACCGACGAGCAGTTCATTCGAATAATTCGTGAAACCTATACGTTAACCAGCTTTAGTCTAGAGAATTGCTATGGATTCACTTGGAAGACAATTGCCAGGGTTGTTTGTCAACACGAAATGATAACATTTTTTGAAATTAATGGATGTGCTGTTTCTGAATATTGCCTAGCCCTTATTTGCAATGGATTAAAAAATCTAGAAATATTGCGAATTTGTGATAACAAGGTTGAGATAACAGCAAACTCTTTATCTTTGCTTGGACGGAAAATAGATGACGTGAGAATGTCTTTCATCGGGAAAGTACGAGCGGAAAATGCGCTTCGGTCATTGGGAGAAGGCAATGGCAAGAATGTCAAGCGTCTCTCACTCTGTATATTTGGTTTCCAGTATATAGACTGGGTTTCCATGCTAAAGCCATTCAATTTAAAATTCTTCTCGATCATATTTCATGGAAATGGTGAAGGGGAATTGAAGGCATTCAAAAAGTTCAAAGAATTAGAAATCTTGGCTTTGGTTGAGTATTCAACCAACCCGTCTCGTTCAGTACTATCCAACAATAATCTTGCCGATATTTTGTCCGCATTACCATCTTTAAGAGCTCTGTACTTCGGAGGACTGCAATATAAAAGTTGTGCCATATCTGGAGATATTTTACTCTCAATAGCAAATATATGCAGCAGGCTCACATCTTTGAACATACGTTATACCGATCAAATCGCGAATTCTGACTTATATTATATGAACGGATGCAAAGAGTTGAAGAAGATAACTCTCACTGGTCTGAAAAGTATAACAAATAGTGGAATAAAATTCATTTTTACACAAGAGAATCTACGTTCTCTACATGTAATAAAATGTCCCAGGATAAATTCCACTGTCATCACACACATGATAAAACTGTCGTTACTTCACCCTTCAGCCTGGTATACTTTAGTAATGGAAAAAACCGTTGTAATGCAGAAACCAAAAACCCCTTTCAATCTTAAGATTGTTTTGATTTAGAACGGAATTATTATGTATCACAGATGTACTTATTCATTAAAAAGAAAATGAATAAATGAAATTTATGTAAGAGATACTTATTCATTAGAAAGAATGAATAAATGAATTATTTGGCGCGCGTAAAATATATATTTGATGAATTTTTGATAGAGATCAAAGTTCAAGAAAATGCTGTGCACAATGGGGTTGTGACATTTTGTTATAGGTCAAAATATTAGTCTAATATGGGAAGAATGTCGACAAATAAGCTAGCTGTACCCAAAACAATTTAGAACTAATTGACTTGACATAATGAACATCGACCGTAGGATTGTATATAGAGAATATGCAATCATATTGGACCTGGGGTCCAAACGAGGCCGCGATTTGAGAAATCGTGAACAGGACTATAAACAGTTTATTAATAGAAATGTTTAGTCCAGGGTTATTTTATAATTAAATACCTAAGATAGAGAATAGGATTTTAACCATAGACAAGAGGTCTATTAAGGCTTAGTCCATTATAGGTATAATTAAATGCCCATGAGAATAGTGAGATACAGATTCCGTAAGTCACAATGTATACCGTATTTGGCCTTTGAGGACAAAGGCGACTGGAGGGGGAGAAGATGATATGGTATATAGATACTCTTGGTTACTTGGTTGCTTCGTTCTGTGCCGGTTTGTCTTATCAATAATGTTTTAGAAAATGTTCTTTGACAAATATTTCACAATTAGAATTTCACTAATACATATAATATTACATTGTTTATAAATACAATATTTTGAACTAGATATTTAACATAATTCCCCGCTAGGGATTTTTGTTTAACCTAGGTATGTTGAACATTAACCAGCATAGCTTATAAAACGTTAATCATAAATTAGTAGTAACTAGTAGCTTAGAAGTTACAGTCAAATAAAACAAGAAAAATCAAATCAAAAATTTGTGTTCAACTTTGAACTCAGAATTTTCAAGGTTCCCCGCTAGGGATTTTGATTAAAATTGGATATGACCTACAGCAACACTAGTACTTTAAATTAGACCATTTAAAATTAGTTGTTACGGCGAATATAAAAGTTACAGCCAAACATAACTCAACACTAATACAATACACAAATTATGGTTCAACTTTGAACTCGAAAATTATTATGTTCCCCGCTAGGGATTTTAGAATAAAACGATTACGTCTCACTACAACCTTAGGGGTTCAAAATGGATTTATCAAAATTTAGTAGTATGGACAACTCTAGAAGTTATAGCTAAAATATCTTATTATTAGTAAAATAACAAGTATTTTATTAGAAACACAAGTATTGACAACATTATTAGGAACGTACTTTATGTTTTACCTTATGTTTACCTCATGCGCAGTTTTAGTCGACGTATTAAATGTCATAACCAAGACATATTGCGCATCTCTTATGGTGACGGCCATGTTGCACTGCAACATATTTAAGTAAAACAATAATTATAATCAAGTTTTAACTAATTAAACTAAATATAAAATTAAGCAAACTGTTTTAAATTATTATTAAACAATTATTATTAATTATGAAATTTTGTATATGTTTAAATGCTTAAATGTTATTATAAATAAGTTTCACTGTATAACCACTTACTTTCAAGGGCGACCTCGCAAAATA
>JAQIWA010000979.1:0-22669 GCA_034693305.1 Eueremaeus valkanovi
TTATACAGTGAAACTTATTTATAATAACATTTAAGCATTTAAACACATACAAAATTTCATAATTAATAATAATTGTTTAATTGCAATTTAAAACAGTTTGATTAATTTTATATTTAGTTTAATTAATTATAACTTGTTTATAATTATTGTTTTAATTAAATATGTTGCAGTGCAACATGGCCGTCACCATAACAGATGCGCAATAAGTCTTGGTTATGACATTTAATACGTCAACTAAAACTGCGCATGAAATAAACATAAGGTAAAACATAAAGTACGTTTCTAATTATTTTGACAATACTTGTTTTTCGGATTAATTATGAATTATAAATTTCGGATTACCTCTTTATAATCCTAAATTCACTACTTATAAGATTAAAACATGAATGTGAATAAAATCAACTTATGATTATGATTGTTATCCCACTAATAATAAGATATTTTAGTTATAATTTCTAGAGTTGTCCATACTACTAAATTTTGATAATTCTATTTTAACCTGCTAGGGGTGCTGTGTGACATTTCCGAGTTATCCCGATATCCCTGCGTAGGAAGGTATTATAATTTACAAATGAAATGTCAATTGTGTTGTATTCGCGTCAAGTAAGAGTTGACCGTAATCTCTAAAGTCACCATTGTTACTAATTTTTGATTAATTCATTTCGGACCCCTAAGGTTGTTGTGTGACGTATTCAATTTATTCTAAAAACCCTAGCGGGGAACATAATGATTTTTGAGTTCAAAGTTGAACCATGATTTTGTGTAGTGTATTAGTGTTGGAATTTGTTTGGCCGTAACTTCTATATTTCCCGGAACTACTAATTTTAAATCTCCTCATTTAGAGTACGAATGTATCTGTAGGTCATTTCCAAATTTAATCAAAATCCCTAGCGGGGAACCCTAAAAATTCGGAGTTCAAAGTTGAGCCCAATTTTTTGGTTTTTTGTCATTTACCTAAAAAACTCTTTGTTTGTTTTAAATCTAAATATGCTAATTAGGAACAGGGGTACATGCTCTAAAGGTCATACAATTTTCAAAAAGATTAAATCATGTTTACATATAAAATAAATTAACTGCGTAATAAGACTTGTTTACATTGATCATAATAATGAGACGTAATTGATGGACATTGTAACAATATAATAATAACATTAAACGTCATAATAACGTATATACACCTATCAATGCAAAATAGGCGAAAATTGCTGAAAAATATCAAAAAAGTATGCAAATAAGAGCAAAAGTGTCGAAAGATGTTGAAAAATGATGCAAAATATGAGAAAATTAATGAAAAATCGTTGAAAAATGATGCAAAATAATTCAAATTTGTTTAAAAATCTCGAATAATGATGCAAAATAGTCGAAAATTGCTGAAAAATATCAAAAAAGTATGGAAAATAGAGCAAAATTGTTGAAAATTGTCGAAAAATAATACAAAATATGAGAAAATTGATGAAAAACCTCGAAAAATAATGCAATATGTGATAATTGCTGAAAAATGTCCAAAAATCATGCAAAATAGAGCAAATTTGTTGAAAAATCTCTAAAAATGATGCAAAATATAATAAAATTGCTGAAAAATGTGGAAAATTGATGTAAAATATAGTAAAATTGCTGAAAAATAATGCAGAATATGCGAAAATTGCTTTAAAATGTCGAAAAATGATGCAAAAATGAGAAAATTGCTGAAAAATCTCGAAAAATTAGTCAAAATAGATGAAAATTGCTGAAAAATTTCGAAAATGATCCAAAATATGGGAAAATTGCTGAAAATCTCAAAAACTGATGCGAAATAGAGGAAAACAGCTCAAATCTGATACTCCAGCAATTTTCAATCATTTCCTAGGCTTTCTCAGCTATTTCTAAGCCTTTTTCAGCAATTTCATAGCCCTTCTGTCATTAATCAGCCTTTTCCAGCCATTTCTCAGCTATTTCCCAGCATTTCTCAGCCTTTCACAGCCATTTCCAAACCTTTTCAGCCTATCCTTTTGTTAGCCCTTCTGTCATTAATCAGACTTTTCCTAGCCTTTCTCAGCCATTTCCCAGTCTTTCTCAGCCATTTCCCAGTCATACATTTCCCAGCCTTTCTCAGACATTTCCTAGACTCTCAGCCTATCTCATTGTTTGCAAAAGACTTTCTCAGTAATTTACCAGCCTTATTGAGCAAATCTCGTTGTTAGTAAAGGACTATTTCAGCCATTTCCCAGCCTTATTCAGCCTATCCCGTTGTTAGTAAAGGTCTCGTCTCAGGCATTTCCCAACCTTCTTCAGACTATCCCGTTGTCAGTAAAGGACTATCTCAGCCATTTCAAACCCTTCTTCAGCCTATCCCGTTGTTAGTGAAGGTCTCCTCAGCCATTTCCCAGCCTTATTCAGCCTATCCCGTTGTTATTAAAGCTCTCGTCTCAGTCATTTCCCAACCTTCTTCAGCCTATCCCGTTGTCAGTAAAGGACTATCTCAGCCATTTCAAATCCTACTTCAGCCTATCCCGTTGTTAGTGAAGGTCTCGTCACAGCCATTTCCCAACCTTCAGCCTATCCCGTTGTCATTAAAGAACTTTCTCAGCCTTTTTCCAGCCTTTTTCTGTCTTATGTCATTGTTAGTAAAGTAATTTAAACCATTTCCTTGTATTTCTCAGTCCATTCCTAGCATTTCCCAGCCATTTTCTAGCCTTTCTCGGCCATTTCTGGGCATTCCTCAGCCATTACGCAGCATTTCTCAGATATTTATTTAACAATTTGATTGTTGCTAGTTCTTAAAAGTATTCACCCGCCATTATAGAGATTTACGAATAGAGACTCTCGAAAGTGGACTTAAATTCATAATGGGAATTCTTGTTTCCACTATTTCATCAAATTTCACTACTTTTTCATCAATTTTCTACATTTATGACTACTTTTTTTTCAAATTTCTACATTTTTGACTACATTTTCATCAAATTTTTATATTTTTCACTACTATTTGATCAAATCTTGACATTTATGATTACTTTTTCATAATATTTCTACATACTTCCTTAGCTTTTCATCAGATTTCTACTTTTTTGACTAGCTTGTCATCAAATTTCCACATTTTTTTACAATTTTTCATCAAATTTCTATATTTTCTCAACTTTTTCATCAAATTTATACATTTTCTGTTTCTTCGCTTTTAATAATCATTTGGCTTTCCATAAGACTAGAGACAGATAGTCGATTTTTCCGATAAGTCAATAGTCATAAAATAGTCATAACCAGAGTCAGTAAAACAGTTCCATCTAGTCCTATGTAGCAGTCTGGTGCCAATATAAGCAAAATAAAGTGGCTTATGTGTTAAGCAAAAAAAATTTATTTCAGATACCAATAAATATCAAATCACGAAATATATAAGAATACATTCATTGCACAAATGCGTAAATTATAAAAAATTAATATTGTTTTAAACATTTATAACAATTATTAATAAATAATAAACAGATTGAATGCAGTGTTCAAACAGAGAAAATGTCTCAACACATGTTAACACCAACTCAATAGCAACTGTTCAAGTATGCGGATTTTATGGAAAGTTCTTAGTTCAAACATTGTGGAACTGTGTATGAAAGTTAATCTGCTAACTATTGAGTTGATGTACAAACTCCCCCATTGCTTGTTATGATGACACCAGACTAAATTCATGGCTAGATGGAACGGTTTTACTGACACTGGTCATAACATTCATAATAAACGGATTCCGTTTCGGTTTCAATGGGCTATCGTTTGGGTTCAGTTGTTAATTGTTTTCGAATACACGTACTCCGTTTGACTTTAATTATTTTCAATTTTATCTTACTTAAAATATACAATTTATGTCACAGTTAATTGTTTCTTAAGTTGATGTATAGTGGACCGCATACTTGTTTGGAGTACAAGTCGGGAAGCTGTTTGGTGGCTCTGACAATGAGTGAACGGCACAGAAAATCAGGCAATGAGAAGTGAAACTCATATAAATCCACAGGAATATTTGAGTTTAGATGAGTTGAGACAAAAAACTGGTGTTTTATACGAACTGGTAATATGTTAGAAAAAATTATCTCTCATTTTATGAACTATTTAGAAAAATAATATTTCAAAATCAAATCCGCATCTGTCTTCAAAAGGGTGAAATGCTAACTGAGTCGGCTGGCGGTTATTATATATTTTCACTGGATGCTAAAGGCTATAGTGAACTGTACAGGCTGAATGCCTAACCAGAATGTAGTTCTATCAACAGACCGACAGACACACATCCGATCGAATCGCATACTTACGAAAAGCTAGCTATTATGCCGGCTATTAGAGGCAAATAAAGTATTATTAAGTTAATATCGATTGTTATTAAAAGAAATCAATAATTATTTGAATATAAAAATAGTTTGTATTTTGAAATCTTAGATTTGAAGCTCTTTGAACAACTCTTTCCACCATTGTATTGAAGTTGTATTCATAAAATACTTATTAATCTATAGATACAAATGCAAACCAATCTATACTTGTAGTCCGTACTGAAGCACTCTGTCTGTGTGCACACATCGTTATCCATGAATATTCTAAATTATATCTTTTATTTGATAAATGATGTTGACTAGTAAAAGTTCCTGTCTTATTCTTATGATCCCTACAATATGAAAGGGTGATTATGATTTTGACATAATAAGTAAGTGGCTAAATTAGACAACAGAGTTTAGTTTTATATTTATTCAGGAATTTCATAAAATTTATAACTTGGAAAAAAATAATATCAACAATAGTATATTTCTAACAATGTTGGAGATCTAATTAATATGATCTAATGAATTTTCCCGGAGCAATATGTGTAAAATTATTCTGTTTCCTAAATATGAACTTGTATATTCTGCATGTGAGCAAATTAGTATTATTTTTTCGCTTAAATTTATTTTAGCTTTGAGTTTAATAAAATTTAAAATTCAATAAATAATTATTAAATTGACATTCGATGAACAGATGTATAGAATATTTGATAACAATTTAAGAAATATTGAAATCGACTTTAATTACATTATCATATATGAAACAGAGTTGCTCATTTTAACAACTATATCAAGAAATCTTTGCAAAACAAGAAATTAAATAATTTTTTGTATCCATGTAAATTACTGTATATTTATATCAATTGCTCAGTCAATGTTTATTATTACTTATATAACAAACTATTTTCTGTGATATGTTTAACATTTTTAAAATTAAATGTCAATCAAGTAAAACAACCTGTGCCTCTCTGCTACAAAATAATATTAAATCTCTCTTTTAACATATGGTATTCAGCTCTGCACCAATTTTACCTTAAGATCTATCGGCTTTCAGCAGGATGAATCGGATAATGATCAACAGAATAGTTTATTCTTTTATTATTGTTTATTACATTAAAGATTTGAAAATTAATAAGCCCTCATTTTAGTGAAGTCGTAATTTTTCATTAAATTGTGTGCATTTATACCATTACCTATCTGTCAAAAACGAGTTATTGAAATGTGTATAGCAGTCTGGTGCCAACATAGCATACAAAAAAAGGAGATAACATATGTGATCATGAACGCTTTCTCTCAAACATTGCTAGAATGAAATCGATTTCAAGTTTGAACTCCTTCTTTCGATTTCTATGTTGGCACCAGACTGCAATACACGTTCGGATTACACGTTTTTTATTGACACATGTTTTTGAACATTGAATTTGATATTTTTGAAATTTTTTCATATTAATGGATAATATTTCTCAAACGATTTAATCACAATTAGCCATGACTTAAATCACTGTTGATTTAAATTTCTTAAAAACTTCGATAAATACTGAAAACCAATTGTAATCCATACCATAGCTGTTTAAATCCGACAGACCTTATGCCAAGAATTCCAAACCAATGAAATTATAATAATATCAGTGAATGAGATCAAAAACTATTGAAGTTTAATACAGAATAGGTTAAAAATGGATTCAAAGTCGAGAGTCGAGAAAAGTATTATATTTTCATAATTATTATATTTATTCTAAAATCTCAAATACTCTTTCAGTTTTGGAAGAGTCAAAAAGGCTCTGGGAAGAATACCCCAAGTTATATCTACTGCCACGTGTGGCAATTGAGACACCCTTTCCAGTAGACGTCAATCCTCTCCACTTTTCGGAGAAGCAGAAGATAAGCGAATGGGAGGCCTGGTATGAAGAGTGCAGTTTAATGTCTCATGACCGGTATGAGCACATTAAGAACGTGGTCCTTTTTTCGGCAATGTTCTATCCATTTTGCAATGACATGATTCGTTACGAGAACCTGAACAACATTATTATACACTTTTTCGTGATGGACGACCACAGCGAGACTGCTTGGGGTGACGTCTATTATGACGAGCAAAACGGCATGGATGTTTATGGACAGTTCGATCGCATGCTTGATAAGTTGATATCCAAGGACTTTATTTCGATGTCAGGCTTTAAGCCATACATACTGGCCATATATGCCGTCTTTGAGTCAATTTGCTCTAAATATAATGAGCGGCAGAAACACCGTATGGTTGAGTGCTGGAAGCATTGGCTCCAGGGCAATATTGCAGAACAGCAAATGATCCGGGATAAAGTCAGTTGGGAAAGCGCAGAGCAGATGGATCTGGTAAGCACCATATAAGCACGTTAGGTTTATACCATCCCAGAGTATTCGTATACTTGGGCATCTGTTGAATTTAATTTATCGTTAATTGTTTTAAGGTCAGGGTCAAATCCATCGGCGCCCGACCCAGTATCCAATTCATTGAATATGCAGACAATATATGTCTGGATGACAAGGATTGGGTTGACTCTCGTCTGCAGCGACTCATTGATTTGGTTGCTCTAAATTGTGTCTATTCTAATGACATTCTCAGCTTTGAGAAAGAAATCCGACAGAACCCAGGTCATCCAGAGCGTCTTTGCAACCTGGTAGCACTTTTCCATCTATTAGAAAAGTGTTCTTATGCTGAAGCGATGAGCAAAGTAGCTGCAAGACTGGCTGAGAGCAATAATCAGGTATTAGTGCTGCTTGATAATATCAACAGTGATCAAGCGAGCAGTAAGTCTCTTAAAGAATTTGCAAACAAAACCGTATATATTGCAAGCGGTACCACAATCGGGCAGTTAGCTCTGGATCGCTATAATCTGCCGCAGAATTTATAAGAATTTTTCTATTTTTGTAAAATTTATATTTTCTTAAATTAAATAAAATTTAAGAGAATTTGAATTGTATTGAATTGAATTTTATTATTTATACTCGGAGTTCACTCAACCGTAGCTGATTTTCAGTAAAGCCGAGTTCAAACAATACATAAAAACAAATAATTAAATAACAATAAATGTATTTATAAAAATATAAAATTAGATTTTAGTAAAATTTTTTGTAAGATTTCGAATAAAAACTTTAATATCTGTAGTATTCTTGATATTCATATTGATGTGGAGTACAGGGTTGCCGGGCCCTTCCAAATCTTACTTTCCCTAAACTTTTGCCCCACAATGCGTTGCTCCTCCGCAGTACATCGTAACTATCCCGTTAGAGCAGTTGCTACTCAACCGCACAGTCCTACTGAATGCCTTGGACTTCCGACCAAACCAACCTCAATCGCTTAAAGTCTGTATATATGTCTATTGACTTCGGCTAAGTTTCTAGTTTTTACGTAAAATCGATCTCCATCGAGTATAGCCATTGTAGCATTTTGGTTCGGTGAGGACTGTGACGAGTATGGCTAACGAAGACATTGACGAGCACTACGAAGAGCGGGACATTACGCCACGATTCTAACAGTCTCGTAACGGGGAGAGTAACACTATAAAAACGAACTTACTAATTGAATTGTGACCTCATGCTAACAATGGATGGAAAACCAATAATAAAGACAAAAACGCTGAATATTTTAGTCCTATTATTCGATGATTTGCTTATATTCAAACCTCATATCAATAATGTCAGCGAAACAATGAATAATAGACTAAATGCATTTTCAAGAATCAGATATTTTTACCACAAAAATTATTGAATACTATTTATAAATCATTTGTAATGCCTGTCATAGACTATGAAATATGTGATTATGGTTTCACCTATATCTCAAATTTTGAAAGAATAGAAAGAATTCATAGAAGAGCTGCTCATATCATAATTTTCTCAGATTGTGATACAAATATTTTGTTCGAAAGACTCGGTTGGCGGACCTGAACTAAAAGAAGAGATCATTTCTGCTGTGTTTTTATCTTCAAATGTCTGAATAAAATGACTAAAAATAAGTGTCAAAATCTGTTCCAATACAAGTCTACCGAATGCAGAACAAGATCTCATCAAACAAGAGAACTATTTATAAGTGATTCATTTACAGTGCTTTTTAAAGTCTATTTTATTATTACTTAATTAAAGTATTTAATAAATTAGATGTGAATATATGAACAAACACTCTTTAAAATCTTTAACACAGATTTAGAAAAACATTTATATTATAAAATAATAATAAAATTAAAACTATTAATGTATTTATTGTTTTTGACCCTCACAGAATATCAGCATAGGTTGAGTGAACGGGGTCTTAAAATATTGATAAATTCATCCATTCATTCATTTATGTACTAGATGATATTAGTGATCAGAGGACACATTCAAATCTAATCAAGGCGTATAGAAAATCATCAATTTTTAATGCTGTCAATCATTGGAGAACCCAATAGTGGACAACCGTTTTGTGTATACCTCAAAAAAGACGTTACAAATTAATAAAGGAATTGAGAAATTTATTGCTCTAATACTTTTGTTGCAAATTATTAAATTTGATAATCGATAGATTTTACTTATTCATAAAAGTTTTCTATGGTTTGTCTATAAATTAACTTGCTAATTCACTAACAGAAAACATTTAGTTTGAACTTCCAGTCATCGAAAACACTTTTCTCTGTGTGATTCGGAAAGTTGATCTCAAAGGACCAAAGCAAATAGTAAAGGTATGTTTTGATCGCTATTATTGATACAGTCTTCTAATCAAATCTGTGAGATGTAAGAGAAATATGACCTAAAATATCTATCAACAGATAACTATCATAATTATAATGTACCAGGCTTATTTAATGCCTTGTTCATTGATGGAGATGAAGAAATGAATGAATGATTAAACGATTTATATGATTTGAAATCAAGTCCAATATAGGAGTGTTACCAAAGTAATCAATTTTTTTTATTTCGATTCGATAGCTTTCCGCTTGGATAAATATTGATCGAGTTTGCAGTTTGAACCACATTTCTACCCCGTGTGGTTCACGATATTAAATTTCCAAGTTTCGTTTTTAGAGCAATTTAGGCCGAAACGTCAGATATTAAAAAATTAATTTAACCAACGCCCCAGAAGGTAATAATTCTAAAATTCTAATGGAAATATAAGTTTAGTATAAGCCAACTTTTAAACCGTAAAACCAAAATGAAATAACAAGTTTTTCAGTTAATATCATCATTATCAAAAGCTTGTTTATGTTTAAACTGTACCTGGTCACTACAACTATTCAACTTTCTTGAATTTCTTAAGGGGTTAATTTATGCTCCCAAGCAATGCAAAAAATATTGCTCATCAAGTTTCTATTGGTTAAGTAGTTTTCAGTTTAACAGTTAATATCCTCATTAGTCGTTTACAATTTCAGCCTATAGCTCGTGCTAAGGCCTTTGTGAAATGACATCTCCACCTAAACCATATTGATGCGGATTATACCGACTCATGAGGTCTAGACTACGGAATCACTGGCCTAAATAGTGGCATTAAACTGTTATATGGTACAATATGTTCATTTATATTTTTGTAGCTTATCAGAATTAGATTTATTATAAACCAAAATAGACCATGCTAAAAGTAGCGCGGCTGAGAACAAATTCAACTAATTCTAGGCAATATATTCCGCTTAAAAGGACAGGCTAATTAACCCTGTTATAATACTTAAATCCCTCGCTGATAAAAATATTATTTCTAAAGGAATTTATAGGATAATTTGCCCGGTATTCAACCAAATCTGAGTCAATTTTTAACCAAATTTAGTGAACATTTTAAATAATATTTTTTTGAAAATATTACTCAAACGAAGTTCAATCGAGTGACTCAACCGAACCGTTTCAATACCTACAGCACATACTACTATCAGGAATCAGGAAACAGTCAGCAATTGTTATAGAATTTATTAGCGAGTATATTCGCTTATGTTCTTGAGAAGGTGTCTGTCTATCTGTACGTCTGTCTCTCTTTCCTGCCCGGAGGCTTTTCCCTGTTCTGCGGGGGTTTTCAACCCGGCCAGGGACGCCTATATCACTCAGTGGTATGATAGGGGAATAGTGTCACAGTTTTAAGAGGATACACCTGAACCCTCCGTTTGCGCAACTCGGGGTTGATTCACACAAACTTCCGAATTTTTCGGCCCTCCGTCTGACAGCCCGCGGACAATCTTGCCCCTACCAAGCCTTCTACAATCCATTCAACTGAAAAACAAGTTTTTCTGAAGAAAGAAAGAGCTGACTCAATCGGAGTTCGATTGTCACCATTTAAGATAGTAAACAACTGACGCCTTGAACCACAGCCCCAATGACCTGAGCTTTATACGTCTGTCTGTGCACCATTGTTGCGAAAATTTTCAAAATTTTGAAATTTTAAAAATCTTCAAAATGTTCTAAATTTTCAAAATTTTTCTAAATTTTCATAAATTTCAAATTTTTCAACAAATCTGTTATTGTTAGTACAGCTTATGCAAAATACTATACTTTTGAATATCAAATAACCCTATTATCTTCTTATGGCTATATTTTCAAAATTATCACTAATTGATCCAAAGTATACTCGCTGGTAATAACGTTCGTGCTTGTTTTTCTATAATCCAATACCAAACGCGTACCCATAATCTTAGGACACAAAGTACTGGGCTATTGTACGAAGAATTTGACTTCACTATTATTCCAACAAAGTTCTCCATTCATTTATGAATGTATTCTTTACAATACTTGATAATCTATAATGAAGAATATTGAAAATATTGTCCTCAGGCTCTATTTTGTGTCTAATTATATCGGAGTAATTTAAGTCAAATGTATTTACGCTAAAACTGCGATTGTATTGAAATGAATATATTGGTATTTTCACACGCAATTTGCTACAACTAAAGCTGATTCCGTTGAAGGCGACTTAACAATGAATTAATTTAAATAAAATATAAAACAAAATATACCTAAAATAATTATTTAAATAAATCTAACTTTCCAAGAGATCTAATAGGAGTCTTAAGACATATAGTTTTACGGGGAGTGACTGAATGGCCTCACGGGCCTCACTTGGGCCTCCCTTTGCCTCCAACTGTCCATACTGCCCCAATTGACCCTTTTATGACCCAAACGGATGCCTACTGACCCCCACTCACCTATAATGACCCCTAATGACTCTTAATGACCCAAAATGACCTCTACAGTCCTAACTTCTTTTTTGCCTCCTTTTGCCTTACTTTACACTACGGAAAGGATGAAGTAGAGGTCAGTTGGCATCAGTAGGCATCCGTTTGGGTCATAAATGGGTCAATAGGGTCAGTATGGACAGTTGGAGGCAAAGGGAGGCCCAAGTGAGGCCCGTGAGGCCCGTGAGGCCATTCAGTCACTCCCCTAATTTACTTTTTCGGTAAATATTTACAACTATTTGAAATGCGAGCGAATCGTACAAAAAGTATTCTTCTGCAACATTGTCTCTGCAAAGGAATGACATTATAAAAGAGTCAATACATGTAAGAAAGGATTTGAATGATGTAATCGTTCACCGAATATATTAAAACCGATTTTTGAATAAAACTGGAAAATAGCTCAGTTTTGCGTAAATCCTTAACTTATGCAAAGATTGCCAATTTTTTGATCGATATTTACAGTAAATCTCGTGAGTATTGGATGAGATTCTGGTAGAGAATCCGATCAAAGAATTCAATGCTCGGAAAGATTGAAAGCAATTCAATCACACGATTCAGTACAGCGTTAATAATGTGCGACAAAGTTCTGTTCGGATTAATTGGAGGTCTGATTGACATTAATTAATGCGAATACAAATAAAATAAAGTCAGAAAACCTAATGTCTTCACAAATTACTCAGACGTCTGATTGGTCTTAAAAAGTGGTGCAAAGAATCTCTTATAGGGTTTAAAGACTATTATTTCGGAATTAATTGAAGTTTAATCAATAAAATAGACACAACATATTACGCGGAGAATAAGCTAGTTCATATTTGATAATTGTACTTTGAATATGCAATTTTGAAAGTGAATGAGGAAAGACCCGGATTACTCTTACAAAATGATAAGAACAAGCTATAATTTCAATTGTGTTTTAAAACATTGATTATTTATTTGATCAGGAACAGATTGTGTTAAAATCTAGTTCCTTTTTTACTACAAATAGTTGGGTTAAAGTAGTGAACAAAAATAAAGTCCACATAAAAGTCGAGAAGATCTGAGTTTAGATCGAAAACAGTTTCTTATAATTCATGCAACAAATGGCTTAACTTTGTTTCACATTTAGTACAACATAAGAGTTCAGTCAATGGAAGTATTGATAACAAAAAATGAGCTCAATTTATATGAGACAAATGGTTCATCTTTTTTATGCATTGATTCCTTGACATACAAATATATTTATCAAATTTGTTCATCAATTGATTTAGATCTCAAATTTTTTTTGTCTTTACTTTAATTTTGACATTTATACGGAATATCAAAAAGAATTTGAAATCTACTGCATATTTGATTTAAAGTTATACTTGAATTAAATTTTTAATCCCTTAAACCTCTGCTCAGTTTTCAATTGTTTCTAATAATTAACCAAAACTTGTATTCATCAGCAATAGAGAGCTCATTATTTGTTGCATACTATACTGTAGACGTGAATAAAGAAAAAATATTTGATCAGTCTGTAAGACCTATTGTACCTCTGTATTCATGTGCACAGGCATTATTTGCTGCAAGCAATTTGAAAATTATAAATTACGAAATACTTTTATTTTATGCAAAGCTTTAGATTTATTTCTATTTTTAAAATATTTATGAAAGCTTTAGATTATATGAAAAGAAAAAATTAATTTTGAAATTCTATTGAGTCTTAATTTTTATATATAATATCAGAACATTTAAAAAAAATTCATTTCTCCATCAGTTAGTGTGAGTGACATAATTTGATGCCAAAAAAAGGTTCACTTTTTTGTCAGAAACTCACAGAAAAGCAAATATTATTATTCTGAAGAATATTTGCAGAAATGCTTTCGTTATATGTGCGAAGTGTTAGAACTTATATCAAATATTAATATAATGTAAATAAATATTTGCCCAAGAATTGTGTCTTTTCATGATAACTCTCTCCCTCTCTCTCCCATCTCCTCCTCATCTCACTTCACATTTTTACACATTTGACAAAATAATAATAATATTATTCAGAAATCTCTATTTGAGAGCAATCCTTGAAATATAAGCCTTTTTTGAAAACAATTTTATGAGAAGATTTCGGTCAAATCAAAACCAAATGGTTCAGTGGCGCCAGTCGTTTAGTGTGAATGATATGGACAGAAAGCATAAGAATTGAGGTGGAGTACCATCTCTTTCAAAATTCATGGCTGACATAGCAAATGCTTTGTTGCAAATTCAACGACTATTTGCTATGAGTTTTGAAGTATGTGTTCATTCAAATCAGGAGTTAAATTAAATTTCAGGCAAAGATCGATAGATTTGAGGCTCAAATACTTGAAAAAATAACTTTTAGTCAATAACTATGAATTGCATTTCGGAGTGCTATTCAATGGATTTTATTTGAATAAATGAATACAACATTTGAGCCAAAGGTAATATTTTAAAAGTATTCTCGACTTTGTTTACTTTAATGAATATTTCAGAAACTTTTTGTTCATTTTTATTATAATTTTAATGAGAGTATTGATCGAATAAAAAAAAACAAAATTAAATCTTGTTCAATGAAACTGGAATTACGATGCTAGGTCATTTTCCCAATGCTCGGAGTAGAAGCAGAACAGTTGAACTAACGAGTAAGTCTACCTGGTGACCACTGAACCTCATTGGTCGCATCAATTGGTGATCATTAGTTGGATTGATATTTGTTCACCAATTTTCCTCTTTAAGCCTACTTTCCCTTCTAATGCAGTCGTTCCGCATATCAATCGTTGTGCATATGTTTACCGACAGTTGGTATAAACTGATAGCAAAAATAATTCAATTCAAGTAAAGAGATTTATTTCGTCTCTCGTTTGTTATTATTACTCCTTTTTTATGCCAATCATTAGAAAAGGAACTGTAAATCAGTTACAAAAATAGACGAATAAATCCTTTCCTGAATCCCAAAACTGCTGCTCTGATTGCGAAGAAAATGAATTATATGTGAGATACAGGTCTAGTAATTGTTACAACTTTTACCTCCGATTCATCACTATTAGCAGTGTTTCCCACAATATTTTTAAGGTACAAAATGTTGACTCAAATGACTGAATCAGTCAATCAAAGCCATCGCAGCTTATTAGCTGAAAAGATATTGTATTTGAAAGATCCGGTTTAAATATTAATATTTTGCAACTTTGTACTTTTGATAAGTATACTGTACGTGTTCATGTAATATGATGAATAAAAACATCATAACTATAATCATTTGATAAAAATTGTGCTTTTCTTATATTATAATGTTTTATAAAAAAAAAGTAATTCAAAAGAGTTTTATATTTATAGAGAATGTCTTTTATGCTCTTTTATGCATATTTTTGGTCTCATCTTCTCTTTGAAGGTTTAATAGAAGTCTAAGAATGTGCAAGTTTAAAAGGAGAGTTACTGAGCGTACATTAAAAGCATCTTGGTGAAAATTCCAGTATACATGAGATTCATACATAAGGTTAAAATAAAATAAAACCTGGAATCTGAGATTAAATTGACCTAATCTAATGCTATTGACTTTAACTTCATGGATAGTACCCCACGTTCTGCACATCATTGCAAAAGTGAAATCTGAGATGTTTTTGAAATTCAGTTGAGTTTCGATCTTATAAATGATGTATTGTATCGGTTGTCGAAAATATTTTTTATATTTACATAATTTGTATAATATTTCATATCTATTGATAATTTTGAACAAAAGTAGTATTACTTCTACTAAACCAATAAGTCTATAAACTTTCAGCAAAGAAATATTATTTGTCATAAAATCATTATAAATGTGTAGGAAATAGAAATAACACAGAATAGAGGAACTGACAGAACATACAGAATAAGAGTCAAACTGAATGTCCTGAGTATGCGATTAATCCAAATAAGACTTCGAAAGCAATTTGTTTTCATTATATTTCTATTGAATTGAACGCAAGTAATAAATATAAACTATCGATACTATGCGTATGTATTATATATTATGCAATTGTCAAAATAATATACAAGCTCAAAATCTATTTAATACCTTCCGCTTATCTTATCCTTATATTTGAGATCATTTGTAGTAAAGTCTCAATTCTTTACGTTTTAATTAAGAAATGCAAACAAAGCCAAAGGGAGTTGAATTCAGTCCTCGGATTACATCTCTTGTTTGAAAGCTTTCTCTATAATAAGAATGATGCAAATGTATAAATAGGGCAGGGGTTGACTCAGGAAAAAGTCTACCAGAGTGCCAACTGATTTTTGGCATAAAAGGTTTTGATACTGCACTCAATTTTTAGTATTTTGACCAAAATTGCGGTTAAAATCCGAAAAATATTTGACCCTTTGCTTAAAATGAAAATATTATTGAAGCTGACCCACCTGAGCTTTGAAAGCTGGCTCACCTGATGAGCATATAGATGTGGGCGGATGTATAGGAAAAAGGTTACTTGAATTTCAAAATTGGGAATATTCTACAAGTTTTGAATATTTCAGTTAAACTGTAATTTCTCTCAGAACAGAAAACTTAAACTGAAGTTAACTGATTTTTAAAATAGTGAGCTTGGTCAGTAATAAATATTTATAAAAAATCAAAATTATTCACTTGTATTGAAATTGAAAAAATATTATTTCTTAGAATTTATATATTCTATGCATTAATATTGATAAAAGTTTTTTGAAATTACTTTAAGTAAAATATATATAATAAAAGCTCGACTCAAACAAACCAATGTCAAATTGAAATTGAAATTTCTCAAAATTTTTATTTACCAGAAATGTTATTCTTTTGTTTTATCAGAATTTTTTAAAAATTTAGTGACTTTACAGCATAGACTTCCTTTTGGATCTTCAGAAGACAGGTCTTTACTAAAACATTATTGATATCTTATAGAATCTGTTCAAATGAAATAATTCGAATTATGTGGGTGAAAAAATTCGACAAAATTAGACAAAAAATGAGTCGAGAAGAAAATCAAAACTTTTAGAAGATTTTTTTATGAACTGTGAATTTTCATTCACAAGTATACATATCATAAATGACACTCATCCTTTCTCTTTCTCTAAATTATTTGCCGAACGCTATGTTTTAAAGCAAAAAACAAAATATCTATCCTTTGTTTACAGAACAAATTTACTGATTTTTATCATACTTTCCATTAAATAATAACTTGTTCTGTATTTTCTTAAAATTTCTTACATTTCTTTAAAGTTGATTACAAACAGGATTTGTTGAATGCCATACAATTCTGTTGTATTCTTATGTCAGCGTTGATTAGATTTTGTGTAAATTATATGAAAATGTTTTTTCTCAAACAAACTCTACTGTATTATAGCATAAACTAAATTGACTTTTATGGACAAAACAATTCATAGTTCAGTCAACATTGACTTAACCTGTTTTCAGAATAAATTCTAATTTACTGAACAAAATATTTTTCAGTTTGAAACTGAAATTTAGATTCAATATTATGTAGAGATAGTGAAGATGTTATGATAATATGCTATCTATATGTAAACAATATGCAGAACAGTGCAAGGTGATACTGCAAGGTGCACAAATAATCTTTAGTTTTATCAAATGAAACAGCCTGGTCAACTGATATACACCGTATTTGGTACTATCAACTTTAGTCACATGAACAGTGTATTGAGTTTCAATCGAATCTAATGATGTGGATCATTCCTATTAGTAACAATTCATTATTCAACCTCGGGTATTCAAAATTGTATGCAAGGATCTCTATTGCCTGCTTTTATAGTACTGATTTATTACATTTTTACATAACATACCATTATTTTGCACCCACACCCTTTCTGGAGACACTGCCGAGTCTTGGGGATTAGGATTAGTGTTTTCATCTTGATCACTGATTTCATGAAGTTATATAACGAGATGATTGCTCAATGACTAATACAATATTATCATAGATTAGATTTATGTAATGTTTTTCAAATAATTCAAACAAAACAAAAATTATTGCGAAATTGAATTCATTTTTGAAATACAGATGAACATTAATTTAAACATTATTTTGAAATATATTCCGAAACAATGTTCGCAATCATTAAATTCTGAGTTTTATAACGAATATTCTGTTTCGAGTATTTCTAACTTTATTTATATATAATTTGCCTTCACTTACATCGAGTAAAACAGAATTGTTTTCTCACTCATCCAATTGCGACACAAATTACTCTGAATAATATTAGCATACTCATTACCGTGAGTGTCCTGGTCAATTTTGCAAACCATTTGACAAATTGTGCACTTCATTGCTCGGTATTATGTTTAGCGAAAATAACTTAAAGCAAACATTTATAATTAGTTTCAAAAATTTTTAAGTGTTTATCCATTAGTGACAAACATTGTCTCTCATTAAGTCTGAATTTGATTGAGAAGTGATATACATGTATATAGTCATGCAGTCAAATGATATTTTAAATACCCTGAATATAATCTCAGTCACGGAATGTAATACAGGTATTAAATTATCGAAAATATAGAGTTTATTAAATTAAGAAAAAAAACAGTGAAAACCACAAACTTTTGATTAGACAAACCTCTGAAGCAATGCTTTGTTAGCAATAATACAGTTGTCAACAGCCAGTCAGTAGTCAATAGCGTTTGTATCGATAATTAATGAAATAACTCATTAATGTTTTAGCATTGAGTTTTTAGCCTACAGTATACAATGTATTGTATCATATTTCTGACCTCGCTTGAATCAGACACAATAGCTCATCTTCTAAATTAAAATTATTTTTATTCTTTACATTACATGCTATTCAGTAGTCTTAATTGAACTGGCTTACATTTTTTATATTATTTTATAGAATTCTCTATTCATGTCTATCCGAAAAAATAATTTATGAAATTAATGCAACTTGTTTGTTTTCTTTTTCAATTAGATAATTATGAAAATAGATAAATATATATATGTTTTAATGATTTATTATTAAAAATATTTTGTTTATTCATATTTATGTGAAATAAAAATAAAAATGTTTTGATTGAAAATATAATATTTCGCTAAACATTTATTCGTCAAAACTGTCAGTCGATGTTAAAAATTACATAAGATTTTGATAAATAACTTACTTTTTATGTCGACATTTCATTGACTGACTTAAAAATTTCTTATTCTTGTCATACATTTCATGCATTGCTTGAAAAGCCAACAGATCTCTGATGGAACTGGAATATGAAGATGTGGGCTCTGGGCTCATTCAGACAAACATAATTCATATTTTACTCTCTTTTTTTGAAGTCAAAGCAAATATTAAAAATAAATATCTATTGAGAGCTCAGTTTCATATCCAATACAGCCATCAAACACATCACTCGTATTTTCTCTGCTCTTTCATTGCACAGAAATAACTTCAAAAAGTATTTTATGTCTAAAAAATATGATACTCTTCCTAATACTCCAGGGCTTTAACTCTGTTACTTAATTTTTTTATAAATAAATAATTTGATTTGTAATAAGTTGTTATAATACGAAAGTTTACTCACTTTTATTCATTAATTAATCTCTCGTTTCGCTGACTTAAGCGCTTCATATAAACTCATATAAACTTCACTCAAATGGGAATAATTCTTCATTAGTAGTGAATACTGTCTATGAATAGCCATTGGAATGAGATTTATGAGCAGAAGAATTATAAGCAGACTATTAGTCCAAAAAATATCATTCCATTCGCTTCTGAAGTCTATCTTCTAAACAATTATTGCTATTATTAGAAAATTTTTAGCACAAACTCAGAAAATAGTGAAACAAACAGAAGGACACAGAAAATGATTTTCTCTTCTTTTCAATTGTTTTGGTTTTCTTATAATCTTTTTCTCTCTATTCTTGTGGTTATTATTATTGTCTTCCAATCAATTTGTTATCAGTGAAAGACATTCAACTGTTTCTGATGTCATCAATGATTGTCTTTTCTCAGCAATGCTTTCATGTGTTGATCAGAAGGCGAACCGTTCGTACAATGTATTGATTGCTTGTGTTGTGCACACAAATGCATTGCACTTTTAGTTATGCTTTTAATCTAAAACTGTGAGCAAAACATCAAACAATTTCTCTCATTTCAAGTGCGAGCGAAAAGTTAAGCACAAACTCAGTAGTCATGCATTTGGCGGCGATCGACACCAAGACTAGTGTGTCTGCGTGTTTCATACCAGTGCTCATCTTCAGTGGTACAGTGGTAGGCGCAGGATTAGTGCAGTCATACACCAGTTTCCATCTGATTAATACTACAATTTAACGATATTTGTACAGTATTTGTGTTCGCATTACTTCTTCATTAGTAGTCATTAAAAGAGATTTCGGACATTTAAAATGGAACAGGCTAACCAAGCAGGCTAACGTAGAGGTAGGCCAATTGGATCACATGCGTACACTGAGCTCGAATACCTTAGACATTAATTAATCAAAGTTATCCTGTTTCTCGCGAATAAAGAAATGCACCCGAATTAATAATAATAACAATAATTATATAATTTCTGGTTTCTTAGAAGTTGTTTACAAATCACTCGTTACAGAATAGAATTTCAGTGTATTCTATGTCAATTAATTATTAGGTTTCAATTCAATTAGGCTCTATCTCACGAAGAATCAAGGACAATGTATGTGCTTTATTCTCTAGTGACACTAGTCTAGTCTGTTAATTGTGTTTGAATCAGTAAATTAAAGTACCCCATACTGTTGCAAATGATCAGAGTCAAAATGATTTATTTATTGAATTCTTGTTCATAACATATAGTGATATCAAAAGTTCGGTAGAATTCAGATATATTTAGAAGAATCCGGAAATAAAGTCAATTCAATATAATTGTGAATAACAACAGAAAATGTTTTAAATTGAAAATAAATATTAAAATTGAGATTAGATCGATTGAATGCTATTCTCCTGGGGTGTGCACAGGGAGGTCAGGGCAGACAACTCGAAAAGATGAAATGTTTCGGATGTGAACTGTTTTTGTAAAACTTTTTAGTGTCTTCGCCACAATTTAAGCTCAGATTTAATTCCTCTTTGATTAACCCCTTGGTGACCCTCACCTTTGGAATCGATCGCATTTTTGTTCTGTTTTGTTTACATACAGTGTATCACAAAGTCTTATATAAAATAATTTGATTTTCAGTTCTTTTCCTACATTTCAATCATAAAGAATAGAAAATTATATCGATTTTCATCATATGATTCGCCATAAGAATAATGTAATATATTTTCAATTAAGACATTCAGTACTTTATTCTCATTTCAGAGTTTATATTACTCTTAAGTGCGGTATTGGTTAACACAGTTTCTTCTTTGTTATTATTTTCTCATATACTCTAATCTTCGCATTTCATTACATTTCTTGTGATGGGATAGTCAGGCAGACCTCATGAATGGGTGGATTGAACGGAACTTTATTCTCTTTATATTTTAGCCAATTTTTTTTGTGAATTGAAGCCTCAAATCCAAGTTCTTATTAATATTTAGTATTTGTGCCGAAGTCTGGGTTATTATTAAACGGTTAGCCATTAAACCGAAGTAAAACTATTGCCTTTATTTACACAAATTGTTTAACTGAAACCTTACTTATAATGCGTTTAAATGCGAGGAATTTGGCTATTTTTTCAGTAAACATTTGTCTGTCTGTGCCATACAATCCATTACCAAAGAAATTGTTTTGTTATCTCTTTTAAATCTTAATTAATTTTATTTACTTATAAAGACTCGGATACATAACTTGCGTTTATTGACCCTGTCTAGATTCAATTAAGATCATTTTATTTATATAGATCCACACAATGCCCTCTACTTTCCAATATTTGATCCAGGGTAAGCTTAAATTTTTAATTTACTCTGTGATGCCTTAGAAGTTGCTGATTCAGTCAATGCCTTAATCAAAATTAACGACCCGGGCAATTCAGTTATCATATTTCTCTTACGAAATTTTCTCGCAAAAAATAATGCAATCTTAGTCTAGAAAATTGTAACCCATGTGATAAGTAATCAATGATAACCCGGTTCTTATATCGAATCAAATGACAACATATCCCTAAAATCATTTGATATGATTAGTAATTGTTATTATTCTCTCTTCTCTTGTGATAAAGTATTAATCAAACAGTTATGCAATCAAAAGACCCGGAAGGGAATGGAAGGGAAGGTTATATTAATTATTTCATTTTGTACAAAAATTTGCAATTGCTCCTTGACAACACTAGGAATAATAGCCCGGGTCAAGTGTATGCGTATCAGACAAAATGTTACTGAAAATATGACTAAAATAGTAATCTCTGCCAATTAGTGTTTCACTCGTACAGTACAGCCACACTCAGTCACAGTGACAGTAGATATAACGTAAGATCAGCTTATCTCTGGTCAACAATTGATTGACGCAATGTCTGAAACCCAGAAACGATTTTAGGCTTACATTGTTTTAAATTCAGTTTTATTTAACAATAAGAACTCAATGCGCGCTAATTGTCAAAACTGGATTAGAAACAGCTTAAGCCTAAACTAGTGTCTGGGGTTCAGACATTGTGCCAATCAATTAGTGACTAATTATTAGTCGATTACAAACACTACATGTCATTGGAGTTCATAATTGACTCACAAATAGATTTTGATTCATTCGCTCGCAAATAATGACACTGTTTAGACCTTATAATAAGCAATCAAATTAATGAATTGATAGAATACTTGAAAAGACAGAGTTCACCCGAATCATTGGGAATTGCATACCAATCCCTGACAGGGTCATATACTATACTTAGTAATTGGCCAATTAGTGTACTGTACATTCTGTACAAGAATTAGATTTCATGGTTCAATTCCAAATGACACAGGTGATAGTTATGGAAAAATTGCAAATGTGCTAGTACATGTCCTGGTACACAGACCGGAAATGTTTTCGATTGGTTTATAATGCGATTGAGTTATCATTGTTAGCGAAATGTTAGTGAATATTGAAATCATTTCTATAATTCATTTAATTATTGGTTTAATTGCTTTTCTTCTATTAATTATCGATTGATTTATCTATAGTTTGATTAAACAAAAGGTATGTTTAAATAATTTTTATTAAATTTATAATTATTTTTCGGATTAATTGAATTTATTTTATAACCAGATTATAAACAGATTATAATTGTGTTAATTATGAATACAATTGTTATGAATAACGATGTCTTGTGTTTGATATTAAATGAATTGAATGCAAAAGAATTGTTACGATTGGAGAGAGTTTCGCAACAATTCAAACAA
>JAQIWA010000980.1:0-22613 GCA_034693305.1 Eueremaeus valkanovi
TTAGAAATGCATTATTGATTGCAGTTATAATCCTTTATAATCCTTCTTATGACTCGAGTTCAAACATACACTTTCTTCGCCTACTGTACAGTCTACAGTGTATAATATAATAAGTATAATACTGTATAAAAATATAGTTTACAAAATTTGTCGATTTATACACTTCTAATAAAATTAAAAAATAATCACTTTCTGACAAAATTTTTATTTTTATTTAAATTCACTTAAAGTCTAAACATTTACACAATTAATAATTAAACATTGATTGCATTCAAACAGTGTTTGAGACAATCCTTTTCAACTTATGTGCTCATCACATGTCTTACTCCTCCTTTGTTTGTTATGATGACACCAGACTGATACATACGTGTCGAGGGCCTCATTTTTCAGACTCTGCTAATAAGTCTAATATAGTAATGTATATCTAGCCTAGTTATAAATATATAGTCTTATCTGGTATATTTTTATTGATAGTATTTTATATTTTTGTTTCTATAATTTCATAATAATTGATCACTGGTGAGATACTGAGAGAGAGTGTGATTAATGTATGAAATACTCTGAAAGCTCGAGAGACCCACGAATTAAACTTAACCCAAATGTTAAACAAAATGAATTAAATTTTAAACGAATAAACAGAACTTTAAATATAGAATATTTGAATATTAAACTTACCAATCACATTTAGTTGTACAAATAGACTCATTTTCGGGAGAGTAGATATCTATAGGGAGGTGGAAAGAATAGACAATAAAATGTACTTGTTAGTATTTGTTTATAAATCATTACAACTTTATTTGAATACAATTTCAAATTAATTGCAATATTATATATGCAAACAATCAGTTTTGCAAAAATAAATAAATAAATTTGAAAAATAATAAAAGTGCAAAAAAATATTAGAAAATATAAGAGAAGAAAATGCAGACATTTTTTGTGAAACTATTTTTAATTTGGAAAATAATAATCGATTCGCTGTTATATGAAATTTCTTATAATCGTTCAAAACAAGAATTTATGTCAAAATCATTAGCTTTTGTTAAAGGATTATAAACTTATTTTTGCGAATAAACAATTAAAAGCTAAAGCAATTAGACTACACTAACAAGGTGGATCAATTTCGATGCATTAGATGTTACAGCTTAAATCAACTGTTAGAGCCATATGAATTGATGGCACCAGTTTACCCTGGATCGCTCTTCGAAATCTTGTCTATTCATAAGCGCATACATAATATATTGACGAAAAATCAGTGCAAATGTTATTTGATTGCAGTGACAGATATTGGTGGCACTGATCGGAATCGTTTCATAAGTTGGGATAAAATGATTTTCGTCAGACTTATGCAAATATCAATGCAATCACATTATTGTCAACTCTTTTATTCCATTCTGATCACTGATCACTGTTAATACTGACAGTGAGTTCATAATCTATATTGTTTTTATTGAACAGTTTGTGACTATCTATAAAAGTACTCTGTAGTGTACAAGGCTATATTGTATATTTACACTTGTTTATTATTCATCCAAATATACATTATCTCTATTTAATTCTTCAATTCAATGAAACTTTGCTCTCGAAAAGGGATTTTAATATTCATATCATATTTGAAAATAAAATTGTTTTGAAATCTAATATAAAAATATAAAATAATTTTTTGAAACTATTGATCAAAAATAAAAATTCAACCGAAAAATAGAATGAAAAACTATCCACGCCACTCTGTCATAAAGAATCAAGCGATAAAAGCTTGGTATCAGTAAATAAATTAAGTGTAAAGTAGATAAAAATTAAACAGAAATGTCTAAAAGTGAACTTTCGGCAAAGGTTTTCGTCTTTCCATTCCTTTGAGAGCCTTTTCAATTGGTTGAGTTCGGCTCAGTTTTCTCAAAAATCGATTGCAAAGCGTTGGGTAATATCACTCTCTCTTTAGGGTTTTTTTTAATTCACGTTAGAAGCTGTGAACCAGAATTGAGTTACATATTTAAATCTTATCAATTAAGAAATATGATTATTCTCTAAACATTCATTATATAATGTATTTTATGCTATTATTAATATTAATACACATTTCCATACAATTACTGAATATTTAAATATTTAACTTCGAGTGTATTTCTCAGTAATTCAGTGATCGCTTAGAATTTAATTTATTCAACACTTTTATACAGAATTCTGACTTAATTGAAAGGAGGGGAACAGTACTTCATCAGATATAGCGCACCCAACAAAGTAAATAATGCACACAAGTCTACAGTAGTTTAAATTCACACCGACTCCTCTAATAGATATACCCGACAGTGCTTTATATACAGTATTCTCAATAAAATAATTGAATTTTATCTTAATTTCTATTTTCTACTGCAACTGAAATTTCTCGACATTACTCCCTATAAAAAATAATAGGTCCCTGTGCTTAAGGACAATTCTTTCGACGGATTGCAATAATGATCGATGATTTTTGATTAACAAAACTATATAATAATTATTTTCAAGTCTGAAATAAATTTGATGACATGTTATTTAAAAATACATTAATTTTATGACATTCTGATGAAAATTCATTTTAATTTAAATTTTTAAAAATCTAATTTTCAATTAGTTCTACTCAAAACTCGACTATTATTATCAATTATTTGCAAATTAAGCAATAATTGAGTGAAATATTTATTTTCTTATTGTAGTCGTAATTATTTCTGAAGAATATAAACGATTCCGAACACAAATCATTTTGTATAACAATGATATCAATGATTCATATGTTTTGTTGATTGCTTGGAGCAGAATATTTGATAAGGTATGCAAATTGCTCAACATCCTTTTTAGTCAACTGAAATGCCGTAAAATAGTTTGAATGCTTTAGTATTAAAGTTGTGTTAAATATATTATAATTAATAATTCAATTCAAGTGATACGCTATGAATGGGAAAACAAATTCATATTTTGATTGAAGTTAATTATGTTTATAAATGCATTGGAATTAAAAGATTAGAGCAATGCCTACAATGTATAAGAGTATGGCACCAATAATATAGCTTTAGTGCAATGCAGTTGTGCACTGCCAGTGAGGCTATGAGTGACAGACCTGGCATTCATAAATTCCGGCATCTTTTCTCTGAGGATAACGTATCTGTAGTGTCCAATCGTCACTATTATCCATATGAACGGCTTGAAAGCGTTGATCTGAAGTATAAGTGAATTTTCCAACTGTTTTGCCCAAAGAAAAGGATGAATCAAATGAACGAAAATCTGCTATTTTTGTATAGAAATAACAGCGAAATCCTGTATGTGTTCCGAACCTGTGATTACGTGAAAATCTTTACGACGAATCCACGACACCTACGAGATTAGATTTAGAGAAAAAATGTATCAGAACCTAATCAAATAAACATAAGAATTAAAAGTTTTATCCAATATTACCACAACATATATGGTATTAATAATAATATAATAGAGTATAATATACTGTATTAATATTGATATAACATATACTGTAATATAAAATTCAGGATAAAAATTGATTAATAATAGTGACATTATAAGATGAAGAGGGTGATTTTCACAGTTGAATTAGCATTTTTATTTACAAATTAGTGTTTTATTATAATAATCCGACACTTCGTATAAATGATTTAATGACTAAATTATATTTATTTTGCAATAATTTTAAATAAAATAATTTTTGTGTGAAATTCAATACTAAACAATGTCTGAATTGTAAGCAATCGTAATCTCCTTTCAAAGTATTAAAACAGTGCTGAAAATGAGTTAAAGAATTATTCCAAAGAAAACTTCAAATTTCACAGATTTTACAACATTTTCATTACTCTGTTCGTGATATTTGAAACTCTTGCGAATTCGCACCGTTTTCTCATTGAACACATACCACCATTAATTCGGAATATATTTCAATAAGTTATTGTTATTGTCAAAACCATGATAATTTTTCAATAAAAATGAGCAGGCTATACAGGCTTATCTCGACTCCATGTGATTATCCCCGAAACTGACTCCAGAATATGTCAATGAATGACAATTTTGTGTTTTAACTGTCATTCGAAATAAATTTTAAAATAAACTCTAAAACAAAATATATCGCACATAGAGTACAATATTCTTCATAATCCTCTTTTAGCTCCTGATCTTAAGGAACAACTGAGTCATTATATTTATAATATTGTATTTTCTTAATCCCAATATTAGAACATATTTGACAAATAATGTGGCCCTAGAGGTGAGCATTCACTCAATCAACGAGAAATGGCTGAAAATCTCAAAATACTTTCCAATTGTCAGCAACATATCTTTGGGTTGACGAGAGGAACCAACCCAGGACGTATTGGCCAAATTTCGAACAAATTCGACTAAAGTTCGACTAAACTATCATAAATCTAGTTTTGCTCTCAATTTTGGTCAAAATACAGCACAAATCAGTCATTTCGGCAAAAATAGTGCTTTTGAGGCATTTTGACTGCAATTTCTGTCTATAGCCCAAACGAAGGGCGACCTCTCCTCTTCTCTACGCCAAAATTCAACACTGTATCATTATTTCGAAATCCTTGTGTCAATATTACAGTCTTTTGGAACTAGGTAGCCATTATATCCTGGTCAAAATTATAAAATATAGTGCAAAAGATATCTCAAAATTCAATGAGAATGTGGCAAAACTTTGAGCATTTATTTGTCTGATATAGTGGTTCCTTATGTATAGAGAATATAAAAGAGAAAAACAGTTAACACAATGTGTTATGAAAATAAATATACAGAAAAATGAAAGACGAAATAAATTGGACTAAAATCCAGCGCTTAGTTATTGATTGATCTGAAGGAGAAAATGAATGCTTTGCTATAATAGGAGCCCTCTATTCAGTGAAGAGTTGTTTCATTGATAGCTCTTTTTATTCAACACAGCGTTCACTATATCCTTACGTCCTTTAGATTCAAAAAACTTCATATATTTATAATTATATGCCGTAAAGGAAGGAATGAAAAAATAATACAATTTTTATGAAATATAATATTAAATAATAGAAAGAATTCATCGGATTATCGATAGGCGAAATGCGAAGAAATTTAAGCCATGACCTGCAGTTTCATCAGCTCATGGATCGAATAGTTGGGAACACCTTCTTAATGATTCATGAAAGAGATGATCGAATATTTCTAAGCACTTCTTCCACACTATGATTGCAGCAATACTACAGTACTGTACAGTAGAGTACAGTACAGAGAGTACAGTACAGAGAGTAGACACATACTACTGTAGTACAGTACAGTATAAAGCATCATGATGCAAGTTGCCATTGAAGAGCTCATAACAGTATTGAACAGAGTTTTGAAAATTAAATAAAAACTAATGAGACAATGGATACCAGAGTTTCTAAACTTACTTCAGATCTAATTATTTTCAGTTTATTTAATAAAACACATCAAAGATAATGAGAATAAAGAGCAGACAGTATTTTATTATATTATTTATGATAAGATTTGAAGTCAAAAGAAATGTCTGAATAAGTAGACGTCAACAGAAGAATAAGATGGATATTAACTCAATTTATAGCTCCAACAAAAGTATTATATTCGTTACAAAGTCTTAAAGCAAATAATATAATATATTTTAACACAAACTCTGGTTCTATTGATTCTCACATTCTTAGAGCGCAAGTGATTTATTAGAACTAAATCTGCGATCACTTATAGCAATATATTTCCAGAATTTAGATTTATTGCCGACAATCCAATGGATTTCAATTAATATTAAAATTACTCCAAAACAAAGTTAATCAACGTTTGAATACTGACTCACTTGTCGGAGTCGGATAGTCATCAAATAGATTCAGTTAATTAAGTTAACTAACAAACAAACAAACCTTAATTAACCAATTTTTACTTCATATGTAACTTATTTCCATTACAAACAAGTTAGTGTCAATAATAGCAACTTGTTAAAAATTATATATCAATATAATAAATGAAAGGTAAATTGACCAGTTCTATAATATTTCAAAATGAAAATCTATTCAAAATACAAACTTCAATAATACGTATTGAAGATAATTAATTAATAAATAAATTATTCCGAACAAATACAGTATGTACCGGTTCGATATATTCTAAATTGATACAGTGTATTTGAACACATACGTATAAGGAAGTATGCGACAAGAATAGTGATAAAAGAATCTGGTTGGCTTTGAAAATAATACTAAATAAAAATTAGATAGTATTCTGCAAAATAGGTCAAACTCTACCAGAATTTTCGTATTAAATGTATTATTGAACAAATAGTGAACTGAAAACCATTTTATAATTTGTTAGAAATAGTATAATCTGTGCCCAAAAGTGGCCGATTGAAGCCATTCATATCCCACTGGGTTGCTGTATATCTTAGGAATGTGCAAGATGAGCTCCTCTCTATATCTTCTTTATTCTGATAAATAATTGAATTAAACTTTAGCCACAGTTTGTTTAATGCGTGTGTTTTAGAGTATATTTTAGTTTAAACTTATGTTTTCTGTTCTGATCCCCAAATTCGCAGCGTTTGCTATAACGAAGTCTGAATCCCAATCTCGAGATTAGACCAAAGACTGATAGAGTAAATAAGAACGAAATGGTATTACAGAAGCTTTTTATACTGAATCAAAGTTATATAGATATTACAAGTTATAAAAGTGTTTAATACCAGGCCTTCCAAAAGACTTTGTCCGCATCACTGCCTTTTGCTGCGCCAGCACTACAACCATTGCTAACAAACTCTACTTTTTATATATAACTTCATAAAACTCACGCTATTATAGACTTTTCCGTACAATACGTCAAATATTTAACTACAAAAAAATTCAAAACTAAAATACTGTATATTTATTCAGTTGAGTAAAAACAAAATGTAGTAGACTTTGATTTCAGGAAAAATACTGGTTCAATTAGATAATAGTGTTGGTCAAGGAGGGTTCAGCTAAAATACCCCTAGGATTTACACCCAAGAGTTTTGCCCCCAATACACGAGCAAATATGGCGGCAAAGCAACCATTTTTGTGAGAAATTTACTGAATTTAATCAAATTTCGAATAAATTCAGTTAAATTAACTACAATTGAGGCTAACTTAAGCCTAACTCAATTTAACGGAATTATGGTCTAAATGCGCTAAACGGTTAAAAATTCGTTTTTGAGTGACATTTTCGACTTTTCCTGTTCGCCATTTCACCCCTTCATATCACGCCTAAAGTTTGAGCCCATAATTCGTCACTAAGCTTGGCCATTTCAATGTAATATTTAACTTTAAAGAATTATTCAAACCATTGCCTCAATTGTATTATTACAGTACAGTTATTAATGTATTAGAAATGAATTTATTAAATCAGCTTAAAATCTAACGGGTTTTAAGACAATTTTAATTATCAGGGATGCGGACGAACGGTTTAATTCCATTGCACCCTATAATAGGCAAAGATGAATCATCCACGTCGATTGATTGAATATCTTAAGAATTGTTTGGAAGTATAGAACCAAAACATTAAAATCTAAATAAAAGTCTAATCAATATTCAAACGGATTGATTGTCTGTTTCTGATCAATAATATTATGGTATTATATATGAGAACAAACAGATATTAAAAATTATTATTTATATTAATATCAGTGATAGGCAATGGGGTATAGGGGGTATACCCCCTGTAATTTTGGCTGAGGCATACACCCCCCCTGTGTTTTTCGATGATTTGGAGGAAAAAACTGTAAAATGGGGGCACTTTTGGCCCTCAAAAGGGATTCATTGCACCCCTTTTGGCAAATTTTTTGGCTCACCCCCCTCCTGTCGTCAGACCCATTGCCTATCTCTGATTAATATTGAAATATTGATATTAACCAAGGATGTGCAAGGGGGTGTTTTGCCAAACATTCAAATACAACGAATCTGTGGCAGAAGGAACCGTCTTAATTAGTTTCGCCAACAGTTAAACAAAATTGCGTTTAAGATGGAAAGGCGGCTAATAAGTGAGCAAGGATAGTTAGAACTGGTTTCATGTGATTTTCTTCTTTAAAGTTTCCCAAATCTCAGACAAATGTTAAAAGAATTGAAAATGACCCTGTGCTCAATGTTCAGTCTTAAATCTTCAATTATTTGTCATAATTTTCTTTTTAAATATTTGTCTAAAAATCAATATTTATTTATAGAATATCTGTATATAAATTGTGTCAACTTATTCGGTATTAATATTCTTATATTTCTGATCGGATTTTTGCTGATAGTATAGAACGCAAAGAGAGAAAGATAGAGCCAAAGATGAAAAATGAATATTGCATTGGTAAAAAAAATAGCACCATGATTAATTAGAATTTCTGATTTCAACTAATACTGATTTCTAAATAGAACAGAAAAATGAGTGAATATTTATAAATAAAAACAGTGTGGATGCAAACTGTGTGGAGCACTTGAAGTCTTACAGTTAATACTGTAGTCATATTTAAAAGTGGTTTAATTAATAGACAGACAGACAGAGGAAATGTAAAACAATAAGAATTTAAGTGAAATCATAAATCAGTGCAAAAACTCGCTGCCATTGTCTGCCTTATGGACAGTGCCTTAAGGACAGTGCCATTAACATTGTCTTTAATCTACCAGAGCTTTGTGTTCGACCAGAAGGACAGTTTATCACTGTTCCAGAAGCCCTGATACTACCAATAAAACAAAAATCATTTATTTGTTTACTTAATGACCGAATATTAATAGAATAATGCAATCATTTCTTAGTCATAATGAATAATAACTTAATTTGTGAAACAATAAGATTCTTAAGACAGGTATTGCGCAGAGAATGTGAGTTATTATTACAAATCCAGAGCTCAGCTATTGTTCATAAGTTAGTGTTATTAATATCTGTTGTTTTCTGGAAAAGGACTATAAATCTCAGACATAATAATCTCTGATTTTTGTCATTCTATCAAAACGTAATGAAAAATTGCATTTATATGTTAATCACACAATTGATAAATTGGTTTCACTTCAAAAGAATTATTAAAATTTTAATATTTTTGTTAAAACATTTATAACTTATATTCAGACAAAACTGTTGTAACTTTTAAGTCAGTTAAAAGAGTAGTTATATATGAACTAAACCACTGTAAACAAGAACAATTCAGAAATGATAGCAGTGTAGAAATGGTCTAGGACTAAATACCTCGATTGTCGACAAAATTGGCAAAATATCCATGTTTTCAGTCAACAAGGATTCCCACGACTTATTCAGCAAAAGTCTAGCAGAGTGGCACCCGAGGATAACTAGTCCAAAATGAGGTTAAATTAGACCCCAATTCGATTAAATCGATCGCAACTGACTTTTTGGCAAAACAGGCCATTTTATCCCAACCAAAAACTATACCGATTGTCGACCTTTAGCTGCCGACACGGATAGACAGGTTCTCACGAACATAAGCGAGTATACAGAGCTAAAAACATGAACCGATTATATATATTAAAAGATCGAGTGCTTGCTGAGAACAGAATTGTCTCATCAGAATCTATTTTGAAATAAGTTTTAGCATTTGGGCCGAAATATTCGATAAAAGAATAATTTCTAATAATATAATATACTGTCCGAACGAGAGTATGATTGATAGCAATGCAATCCAATGCAAATTCCTTCTCATAAAAGCCTGGATTCTATTTATATTAGATGTGAAATATTGAAAAATAAGTTTTCTATGAATAATATTTTAGGTTATTTCTTATAAACTGTCTGTCTCATAATGCTGTGAATAATTCAGGTAAAATACAATTGGCCAGGATCACATTGTCTGTGAATAAATTGGTGTTTATTCTGATTCCAATGATAGCAATGACGAAACTGGAGAATAAAATTCTCAAAAATGACAATTTGTTTGATTTGTTCAATAAAATGTCAAAATATTCATTGCGAGTATTTTATTTCCGAACTTTTCTTTAATGTACTTGAATTGTAAATTGAGATAAATTTGAGAAATCTCTCTCTCTCTCTCTCTCTCTCTCTCTCTCTCTCTCTCTCTCTCTCTCTCTCTCTCTCTCTCTCTCTCCCCGAATAGAATACATAAAAAAGTCTAAAGTATTTGAAATCTAAAAAATTTAAAATATTCACTGAATCGCTGAATCGCTTAACGATAGTTTGCAATCGCAATCTGAGTTTCACAGACTTAGACTTCAATACAAACAGTATAGTTATAGTTATAGTTTAGTCTAGTGTTTGGCTCTGTATTTGTCTGATATATTATTGATAATGATATGACGTGCTGTATGTTAGATAAGTTGCATATAAAAGACAAATTGCATTCACTTGAATATACTCTACTCTCTCTCTTCTCCAGTAGATTATAGAGAGAGTAAAGCCGATCATTAGCTCATAAAACACAAATTTAAAGTTAAGAATAAACAGACTCTTAAAGCAGGAATCGCTTTGCATAGCACACGACTCTAGTTATCTCCGGTTTGCTTCTTGTTAGGTAAAGTGCTATTCGCTCATTATTGCATGGGATGTGTCGGCTTCAATAGCATAATGTTTGCTTGATTTTGGGAATAAATAAATATTTGGTTTGTTATGAAATCATAAACAAAATAAATGGTTAGCCAAATATGAAATCATTCTCATTGTGTGTCCCATTCCATCACAAATCCTATGAATACAGTACAGGGTCAATATTAACTGATTCTAACATTCAAATAACATGGAAGGGGTTCATAGAAATCGCATGAGAAACAAGAGATTTCTGTTGATACTGGCACAAAACTATACTGAAAATCCTACAGTATTGTTAAATAATGCTTATAATGCATACAATGTTTGTAGTTTTCAGTCATAAAGTCTAATAAAATTATTTTTAGCTAATTTGGTTAAATCAAGCTTTGATTGTCTTTTAACTGAATTAAGCTGAATATGGAGCTAAAAATTAGAGCAGGCAACATTGCCGCCATTTTTGTTCATTTATCTGCGTCTAAAGAGAAAGTGATATAAAATAAATGGGAAAATATTAAAAATATCTAATGATCATCACATGGCGACCATCAAATATATAGGGGGTTCCGTTGGGTTTGCAACATAAGCCAACTTTACAAAAGTTATCACTGATCAGTTATTAGAATATTGTATCAGCCATAGAGAACCAAAACATTTGTAAAGTTGGCTTACGTTCCAAACTCAACGGAGCCCCTTATATATTTGAATGAATCCGACCCGGCATCGTTTTAAAATAACATTTTCAAAGCTCATATTCAATACCTTAATATAAAACTGTTTTCATTCAATTATTATATTTTTCTTAAATAAACTAAAACGTTATCGATAATGGACCAGGAGTATAATATATTCAAAGATTAATTATGAATTGACCGGAAATCAATGGACAATTGAGATAGATCACTCTATTAAAATTATTTTCTTTATCGCCTTTCATGGAAATTGTAAAACAGATACCAATTGTGCCGTAATATGAATATGAATATAAATACAGGTATTCTATAACTACAGTATTACTGGGATTTAGTTCCTTATTAGGTATTTATTTATAACTAAACCTGAGTATAAAATATGCCAAAATTAAATCTGATGTTGTCTTGAAGTCATATTACAAAACAAGTGTAACTCTATAGTAGAATATTCTTTAGTGCACTCATTATAATATTCTGTATTTCTTTGTCTGAAATCCAATATTCAAATCCTAAGATTTTATTTTTCTATTGTATTCAATATAAGAGTGCATTGGAATAGAAGTATAATATTATATAACTTAGTGTTCATATTGTTATTTAAGTTTGCACTCAAATAATAATATTCATTATTCTAATGAAAAACAATTTATTATATTTTTGCGATTATTTATACAATAAGTTGTTATAAAATATAAAATAAAAGAGAGAATAAAAATGATCACAAAATCGATGTTTGAATGTATTGAAAGGAAGTTTAAAATATGAGAAAAGACACCTCTGTTTGGAATATCTAATAAATATATATATAATATATAATACAAAATATATACAAAGAATACTTTGAAAATCCAATAAAGTATGAAAGAATATGTAAGGCTTTCGACGGCCAAAAAAAATTGAAAAAAAAATATTTTGCAACAAAACTCTTCAAATTTGTCAAAACTTTGACAAAAGCATAAATAAATAAATATTTCATTTCTTGACAAAATCAGTTCAGATCAGAACTTCTTGTCTTCTTATCAATTATGAACATTAAATCTTTTCATACGATTCTAAGCTATTATTTAATGTAAAGAAAGAATGATTGACAGCATATCATATCATTTTCTTTTTAAACTGACATAATTTTAACCATTTATATGAAATCATTATTTGCAGAGTATATGCCTTCACACAAGATATGCCCTTTTGTAGCCATTAATATAGTAGGCATTCAATCAGAGATAGGCAATGGGTCTGACGACAGGGGGGGTAAGCCAAAAAATTTTGCCAAAAGGGGTGCAATGAATCACTTTTGAGGCCCAAAAGTGCCCCCCATTTTCGCGTTTTCTCCTCAAAAAAATCGAAAAATAGAGGGGGTATGCCTAAGCCAAAATCACAGGGGGTATACCTCTACCTGTACCCCCCATTGTCTATCACTGACATTGAATCCAAAAGAATACAACTCCTAATCTTTTAGCTAATCTTTAATCCCAATCCTCAGCTTTTAGGAAATGTGAATCACATCGACTATTGAATATTTTCTTAAATGTTAGATCAAGGCAAGGTCATACTGTATATGGCTATACAGTAGAACACCTTGGGAAAATTGGCTCAGAGCGTTTTCTTAAAAAGGGTTTAAATCAAAAGTAGAAAAGGAGAATATATTCACTAATTTTTTCTAAGCATTAATGTGTGAATTCAGCTAAAATGTCCTAATTATGCCTCTGATCCAATCGAGAAGAATATTTATCTTCAATCTTAGAGAAAATGCCTAGTATCAACTTTTTCCAAGATACTAAGACAGCGTATCTTTAGACTAATCTGGGCCTAAGCTTTCAGTAAATAGTAGAGTACTGTATAGTTTGGGCGTTTGCAACAACTGTCGCAAAAGCTCTGTTTATGACTTACATTTTAATATTAGGGATGTGCAAGGTCCAAATTGTTAGGATGGGTATTTTGAATTTTTTTCCAAAATTCAAGAGTACCCGAAACACAACGGATTTGGCCCACAATTTTGGCAACCTAGGCAAACTCATCGAAAAGAGCCCACTTTCAAATGCCCATTTCAAAACTCAGGGACATTATAGTCAAAATGCTCCCCCTTGCACATTCCTATATAATATACTCTATTCTGCATTATTATAAGTCAGTAATAAACTTATGAAAATAATAAGAGAATCATTAATTTCAAGCATACAAACCATACAAACCCTACAAACCATACAAACCATACAAACCATACAAACCGTGATTTTACAGCAGAGCTTACTTTTTATACATTGATAGGGATTAGAGTCATATGATATGATTCGTAACAATTTGTATAATTTTATAAATATTTGTATTTATATCTAAAACGTACAAAAAGTATTTCATTTGAGAATAAGAACAGAATAATTATTTCATTATACTGTAGATACAGAATATGCACTCATTTTCAATCTTGATTACTATTATTTTGAATTTGAACTTTGTTTTCGACTGACACTGATTGACAAAAAAAGACAAATCTCTAGAAAGCAATATAATTAGCGCATAGAGTCGACTGAAACCATTGACTCTGAAAATCATTGTCTGGACATTATATGTAATGTGAATTCAATTCAAATAACGCAAAAAACAGGAAATATTTTACGATAGAAGTGATTAATAGTCACTGATTATTGTCTAAAACTTATTCATTTTTATGCCAATAATCTATTCGGTGACAAATTTTTGTTTAATTATTTGAGCCGTTATTTAATATAAATTAATTAGAGCTGTCCTATTCTTCAGGTGAGTGACCAGATCAAATAATATCAGTATTCCTAATGATTAAAGAACGCACAAAAATGGGATATAAGCAAGCATTTGATTATTGACGAATTCAGACTAGAGTTCATTCATCGAATCAGCCCTGAGTTAACTCATGGTTTAATATCTGAACTTTTAGTTCAAATATGACCCCGACGTTACCGCTTAGGCCTAACCAAATTGAACTAACAGTTCAGACCAATCAGAGAGCGTATCGGAGCCTTACAGTGGCAACGATGTGGTCAAGTGGTGGTCAGCTTCGGAACAAAAAAAAGCGATCCCATTCGTACTTCTGGCCAATGGCTATCATTGCTATCGATTCTATTCATTATTCTATAACTAAGTCCTTAAAACTAATTCTATTTCTTAAGGACTGATATTTACTTTTAAAAATTGAGAATTTATTTCATTTATTTTAATATGGGTTTAAATCTAATCGGGTTTTATTCTATAATTCAACTCTAGTCTGAACTTAACAACAATTAAAAACATGAGATTTTTATCCCATTTTTGTACGTTCTTTGCTAATGATTGTTGACATTTTGCCAGAAGGGTCTGGATAAATCCCAAAATATAAGCCATAACTTTAAATATTAGACGGAATCAAAATAAACATTAATAATAATGCGAAGAATGTTATTAATAATAATGTTATTTCAATAAAATTATAAAAATATTATAAAACTGAAGAATTGCTTTCAAAATATCGAAATTTGAATTTATATTAATATTTGTATTGATTTTTAATATATGGATAATACAGATAAAGCAATAATTTCTTGTAAATTAAAATCCTTAAGCATTCCAATGATTATAAAGCAAGGATCCTATATATAGTGGCAAGACGTTCAGGCTTTAAGAGTGACTCGGTTGAATTTCTGAAATTTTAGTCACTCAGAGAGAATTTCATACCAAACGAAAACAAACAAAAAAAATCAAAATTTGTTAAACTTATAAATTGATTGAGATATCAAATAAATCTGACGACAATTCATAGTATTTAATAGTATTAACAATAATATTAAAAATAATTATTTATAAACAGATTATTAATGAATATATTTTGCGGATATTTAATAAAAACTTCTAAAATTAATGTTAACAGAAAAAGAATGTAATTAAGAGAGTTTAGTTTTAAAATATATTGAACAGCTTATACAGTCTACTGTAATATCTCAAGTGCTGTATATTTTCGATATATTTAAGTGAAATAATTGCTTTCGTTCTCTCTTTTCTAAAACTCAGATCGAATTTCATTTTAATGAAACTGAGATTTACTTAAACTTATTTGAAATAATCAATGAATGCAAAGAATAAATAAATTTTGAAAATAATTAAATATTTATATTTCTACGCCATTAATGACCAGAAATTTTTCCCTAAAATAAGGCCAACCTTTTTGTGTCATTAGTTTTGAATAAATCCTATTTCGCCTATTTTTTTTTGAAAAAATAATGTTTTCCAAAAGATTTGATTAGTTTTGATAGTTTGAAATAATAATAAATCATAAATATTTAGCCTATAATGCCCTTGGCCATCTCTGTTTAAGGGCAGATAATTTTTAATATGATGGAGAATGTAGTTTTAACTTGATCAATTTATAATCTAATTTTATATATGTTCAATAATTAATAGGAATAAAAAGAAGAAAGCAAGCTTAGTTTCAGCTGAGAACATCTGAGGCATTTTAGCTACTGTAGCTAACATCTAGCCCCACATACATCTATTGAATGTTATTAATAAATACTTAAATTGCAATTTAATACTATATTAAATGTGAAATAATTTCTGTATTAAGTATTAGAAACAAAAGGATATAATATAAGACAAAATTGCATTTTCACACAAATAAACAGAAATTAGAAAATAGTGTTTTAAACGTGGAATCAATGCAATGAAAGTTTGAGTTTTGTATTAATATTAACTTAATATTCAATATTCAAACAAATGATGCTGAGCGCCAATATTGGATTTTTTGTTTGTTTACGCGTTTTTATGAAATTCGTTTGAATCAAATAAATTCATATTAAACAGAGATGTGCAAGGGGGTGCTTATAGTCGAACGTGGGTTCTAAATTATTTTACACAAGATATGGAAATTAAATCTTGAAATTCTATTCTTGGTGGCCTTAAATAAGCGCCTTTATTGCCATTTACCCAGGTTAATGTATTGCTGGACGAACAAAAGGTAAACACTATTTCTCAGCAAATGAACAGAAATTTCAAATCAGGTGCAAGGTCAAAATCTCAAAGGATTTTTGAAAATTGAATCAAGGAATTACAGGTCTGCCTTTCTCAAAGCCAGAAGGTTAAATTGTACGATTTTGCCAGATGGACTCAGGGAGGGGATTTTTTAAATTCGCACCCATTCATATATGCCTTGCAATAATAACGTAATTTCAATCTGTAAATTGAGCAAGTGGGTATTTATTTAACTTTAATTTTTTGCCAATAAGAGGGTACATAAGCTCTTTGGAAAGAAACCACTTTAGAATGCCAACTTGGCACCTAGGGGCTTATTTTGGGCTATACGTCTTTGGACGACTATTTAAAATCCGGATAAGTTATGACTTCAATAATACATGTATTGTAATAACGAATAGTTAACATACTGTGCGATCTCCCAACTGGTGGACCCGACACGGAAGATAAGCGGCGGCCGAACCTTCAGAAACGGTGACATTAGTTGAGAGGACACTGCTATCGAAATAGGGTTCGATCCGATGATTATTATAGAGCATATGATGATAAGGAGATGCCGTTCCGTCAGAGCGATCATCACTTCCCTCTTCATACGATTGACTCGATATGAATCCCAATCGCCTGAAGCGTTGCTGCACTTTCTCTATACGCGAAAAATCAAAGGCCAGGCCTAGAAATTAAGACAGCATTGCATTAATGTTAGCCAATAAGTGAGTGAGAGTTGAGTTGAGAACAACTCTATTATAAGTAAAAGTGTTTCCAATAATTTGTTCGCTAAGAAGAAGAAGAAATTTTCTCAAATTTCAAAAGCGGTCTCTTTTATGTGTTTCTCAGTTAACGACAATTTTAAGTTAAGGGCGAGTATTGGGTTTCATCGAAAAACATAAGACAAGTTTGAATTTAAACTCAGATAACTGCCTAACAAACTAAGAGTCACTACTAATTTGTGGCCATTGAGGGAAAGCAATGCTCTGGTGCTCAGTTGGTTCGGTTCAGTTCAGTATTCATAGAGACTGTTCATACGTCGATACAGTCTTATCTATTATTACCACTGTTTTCACTCTTCTAACTGTTCCCACAGTTCTCACTGTTCTTTCAGACTCTTCAGACTCAGTGATGAGTTCTTCAAATTTATAATGAATGGAATGGAAGCGAAAGAAAGCCAATGAAAGCAAGAGTTTAGGAGAAAAAAGTAAACAAAGAGATGATATGGTATTTGAGCTAAAGTTAAACCACAAAGGATTTAGACAAAGATGATATTTTTGATGATCACAAAAGGAAGTGATGCATACTTTGCTACAATACAGTACATATGATTGGAGATCGCTTTAAGAGACCGGTCGGTTAGGAATGCATCAGAACTTAAAGTAATACTTAGACAGCAGTCGAGGAACAGAAGAGGAGAGAAGAGATGAGGAATAAAAGAGATGCAGAAGAGAGGAGAGGAAACAAAAATCAATAGTCAGTCAGTCCTAAACTTCAAAGATGAAAGAAAGGCAACAAAAATCAATATTAGTTTGAGTGCAATACATGCAATACATCGCAACTTTCAAAAAAGTGTTTACAATTGTGTTTTATGGCCTCATTTTGTCTCATCCGAGGCATACATCAGCCCTGTTATCAGTCATTGGTCTAACGATATGACTATATTATGCCAACCGTAATAAGCACTGGCATACTATGCCAGCACACTGTTCTGTACTGTACTGTATATACGATACCGTACCATAGCTGCACAACTATATCACCCATTAGTCGCACATTAATTAATTAATAAAAAAATTAGAAAACAAAAGGAGTTAAGCCTTTCATAGTTTATCAGAAAGTTTTGCTATAAAAATATCCATTCAATAGAAAACAATGAAACGAAATATAAAAATATTTTCTATATTACTCTACACTTCACTACTGTAGACTCTGTGCAGCTTTTGTTGCCAGTGCTGTGCTGTACAGTCACATAGTTAGCCAATTTAGTGGATATATATGATATGGATATATACTGTAATGCTTTACAAATTACTTTTTATAGAATTCTTTACTCCAAATATTCTGAGAATGTCAGAGCATTTTTCATCACAAATCTGATGAAATTTTTAATTTAAATGACAAAACGTGTGCCAAAAAGTGACTGAAAATGAAAATGTTTAGCGAACAGAATGTTGCCGATCATTATTGGCAAAGAGTCTACTCTTCTATCAATAGAGTAGTACGACTACAACATTACAAACTTTATTTAACAGTTCTTTTGAGCCAAACAACACAACAAACAAAGCATTACAGAATATTGTGGTCTTATATCGTATATAAAAGATTGTGGACATAAAGTTTAAGCCAAACCCCAAACCCTTGAGTCTAATCACAGATATGAGTGTTCGGTGTAATTAATAGATACAAATATCAAACACAGGAATGGTTTGTACGAAAAGAGTTTTACATTAAGGGATAAGAAGAATGTGTTAGCGTTTGAGTTAAGTTAGATTATGAAAGGATAGCACAGAATATGATTGAATGGCATTCACTTACTATAAGTGGATGATATAGTCATTATTGATATTAAACACATGAGAAATAGAGCGTTGTATGACTTGTATGGCTTGTATGAGAGCTGTATTGCGCTGTACTCTGAGTTATACAGACTTTGCTTATGAATATGTCTGTGATTACGCCGAAGATGATGGTCCCCACCAACAGAATCTGTAATCATCCGATTGAAACACCGATCAAAACGATTCATATCTAATCAGATATTTATTCAAACAATGGCCTGAATGGAGAACAAGAGTCAAACATCACTTTAATTAATTTGGTAGCGATTCTCAACTGAATCGAGTGACCAAATGAGTGACAACATTGCGATTGGAAATAACACAATCACTCCTACTATGACTTACTTGTCTTACTGTGCCATTTGAGTCGCGTCTGTGGCACTAACCCGAGAGCAGTCGATATCGCACTTGCGCTCTCACCAAAGGACAAGTTTGTAGCAGTTCCTCACATCTCCAGTTCCCCAGCACTGTTAGCACTGTTCCATATTCTGTCTCACTTTTATTCTCATCGATTATTCTACTTGTGCTCTCTATCTCTCTCTCTCTCTCTCCTCTCCCTCTCTCCACACATTTCTCTCTAGTTTTCCTATCTCTGGCCTACGCTCTGGTATGACCTGTGCTTTCGTATAGCAATGTTATTCCAGTCCGTAAATCAATGACGAAATCAATAGAAAGAAGGCTTAACTACACTTAATTGGCAGATCCGGACTTTATCAGGACAGCACACTTTTGAAATAAAAATCAGCTCATTTAGTCTCATCGTCACAACTAATTCTGTTCTCACTCTCAACACTCAATATTCTATGTCTAGTAATCTTCAGATTAAACCTTTCTCTAATTCACTCTTTCCTACATTTATACAGACATTCATTCAATTAAACTAAAAAACTATTTAAAACTAAACTAAAATCAATTAATGTTTATATACTTAGCTTTTAAATGACCTGATCGTCGACTTAACTATTTTGATAATTAATTCATTTAAAGTTAATAATCCTTTTTAATAAGCCTACTGTGCACTACATTGCGGAAAAGTCTACTGCACAGTATTGTGTTGTAGAGCTAATGAACTGTAGGACTGTTCGACACAAACAGTCTGAATGTCACTCTTCTTCAATGAGTCCTTATATTAATTGCACTTTATTTCCAACTGAATTATATTATATTAATTTATATGAAACTACTCTTGAATTCCGTGTATTAATTGACAAATATTTAATCACTTATTCGGAGAATAATCTGTCAAATAAATTAAATGATCGATGAATAGAGAGAGTGACCAATGAATTATTCAAATATAATTAGAAAGTCTTTATATAAAGCCTTACTTTAATCTAAAATAATTGCTTTTATTTTCTATTAAATTGCATTCAAAGGGCTAACCAATGGAAGAGTTCAATAGTGGAGAAGAATAGCCTTTATAACTTTTTCTCTTTAAAATTATTCTTTCAGTCAATTATTTAACTATAGTGACGCGGGTAGTTAGGCTTGCCATCTCCCAAATCCACATTCCTTGATATTTATCTATTTTTTCCAAAAAAATCCTTGAGTTTTCCTTGAGAATTTTTTTTATTCAATAGTTTAATTATTATTAACTCCGTTTCAGTAGGAAAAGGAGTATTTAGTTTTGTAAGTATAACCTGTAAGACTAAAAAATGTTTGGAAAGGCTTGGAAATGGCTGAAAAAGATTGGAAAATGGCTGAAGAGAGGCATTTGCTGGTTTAGGTTGAAGAATATTTGCGTTAGGCTATAAATGCACTTAGAATCGAGAAATAACATTTTTCATTCAATGATTGAAAACACGTTTGAATTTTCATTTCAATATTTACACTAAATTATTCTATTAATAGATAGATATAGATTTGACAACAGATATTTGTTTTGAGTAAATATTTTCTACACAATTGGATCGATCATGAACTGTGTTATTGTTTATCACACAGAGTTAGGGTCAGAGCTGTTTTGTATTACAAATTTTGTTTTATAAAATACTTTTTTAGTATAAAAATATTCAAATAATTTTTTCCTTGAGGTTTGTTACTCAAGGAAGTACCCTATCATTTCGCCTTGAGTGGAACTCTTATTCCTTGAGAATCAAGGTGAATCCTTGAGACCTGGCAAGCCTACGGGTAGTACCACAGTGGGTGCGAGTTCGTACTTGGAATGGAGGTCCTGAGTTCGAATCTCTGACCGGTCGATTCACTTTACTCTCAGTTTGTTATTTTTCATTTCATTTATTTATTTCACACATTGTTTAAACACGACTTCACAGAAAACCACTTCTAGTTGAGTGAACATTCGTGTATAAAAAAAAATAATAATAATAATAGTTCATATTATTATTCCCTTGCTAGTTTATATGATTTTATCACCAGTGGCTGATTTTTTATTTTTGTTTCAAAATAGTGAGTCATTTAATTTTATTTAATGTAATTCTGAAAAGTTCCAGTTCGATATTCTCTTAGTTGCATGGTGATGATGAATTGGCCCAACAAGAACATGTTGGAAGTTGACATTAAACGACTTATTCTATTAACATTTAACATAAATTCCTATGAAGTGCTCATAATGAGGGTTCCATCAAAATTCGATGTGGATCAACCCAAGAGATTGACCGAGACATTAGACCACATTGTTCTCAATACAGTATTATAGAGCAGTTTTATACAAACTTTGATTTAAGCAATAGTTTTATGAATTACACCGATTTAATGTACAGTATTCTAAGCATTTAGAATTTTGACCATGTTCGAAATTTCCAGATGATTTAAGTAAAAAAAGATAGAGATCAGGATTATATTTTTCGTTTGACATGGATAAATAATAAATGTATTCGGGTAATATGATAGAAATAATCGAGATAACTTATGACGAGAAGCTTATTTGAAGTCATAATTATAGAGTTGAGTAGAAATGAGGCATAAAATGAATTCTCTATTTCTGAAGTCAAGTATTTTAATGTTAAGATTCTATTCTATAAATAAATATAAGTCAATGAAATTCAATGTTTATATTCTATTCCCGAAGTGAGTGAATAACTGAAAAGTTGGCAGAGTTTGCATTTTATTACTCCAATCGATAATAATGGAACTGAAACTCAAATAAGAGTATAAAATAGAAAAAATAATTTATTTAAATTCTATTCTTTGAGTGCAATAAAACTCAAGTAAGTAATGATTTCACCCATTTTTCATGCGAGACATTTCAAAGCAATCAAAGGGTGACCAAGAATTCAGAGCAGAATAGAAAGTCTCGAATCACAGCCTATTAGGCGTTATTATCAAACCAGAGATACGGAAAGTCGACCGGTCTAGGGGTGCGGGGGTGTGCAGAGTTGAATAACGGGGTTTGTCTTAAATGCGGATGTGCAAGTTTAACATTTCAGGGGGTATTTTGAAATTTTTTCCCATAATTGATGTGGAGTACCAAAACTCAACCGATTTGACCCACAATTTTTCTCCAACCAAGAAAAAGACCAATTTCAAAACTCAGGGGGTATTTTTTTTCTATGCCCCCTTGTACATCCCTAGTCTTAAAGCCCTTGTCTTAAGAGAGGATATTTACAAAATAGCGAGGGACACTTTTGTACCGAATTTCTCAAAATTTGCTCATATTTGGTCACATTTGGGCTAAAAATTAGCATATATTGTCCAATCACTATTGACCAAGGTTGATTGATTTAGACAGAAATTCTCGGAATATAATGGAAAATATTTTAAATTTATAATTAAATAGAAATTCGATTAAATTTATTAATTATTAAATTGAAAAATGATAATAAAATGACATTTATTACAAACAAGACTGATAGCAATATTACGTTAACTCCGTTCTATAGAATTTTGAGTAATACAGATTTACAGATTGAGCTACCAAGGATAGTTTGTGTTTACAACCTAACCGTCATTTTCT
>JAQIWA010000981.1:0-22603 GCA_034693305.1 Eueremaeus valkanovi
TTTAGCCGCATTTCAGCGATATATTGAAAGCGGTCTTTGAGGTCATAATCGCCGGATTTGAACCGTTTGAACCATTCTTACCATCAGCTGAGAGACAAGAGATCACCGAAGACTGAGATAATGATTATGTGAGCTCTTGAGCTGAAACTCATTTAGAAGAAAATTTCTCTTGTGCTCGGTGTCACTTCTTCCGGCTGCCCTGACAACTTCTTGATATAATTTCAATATTTTTTATTCGAAATTAAAGTCAATTAATGAATGTATGGAATAATGTTTGAAATGATTTTTCGACAAATACCAACAAATTTTATAGCCATTGAAAAATACCTTTACTTAAAATTCCGGTTATTTAACCGAAGGCCCAATAATTTAAAACTACTATATAATCATTATTAATCAAGGTAATATTTTAAAGCCAGACAATTGGCACTGCACTGAAAGCTACTTTTTAAAGAATTTACAAAATGTGTTAATCATTTAATTGACCCCTTTATTAGACAACACACGTCTGGAGTTTTCTTTTGGAATCCGGTATTCAAAAAAAAGTATCGCATTCTGTCTGCAAGTGTTTTGATTGCAGTTTTGGCTGAGACTTAACCTCTACATCAAATCGAGACGAATGGCCCGGAGCATTCAAACTAATTTCTCTCAGATATTCACTAAATTACCGGTACTTAAGAAGAGCTCATTTGTTTGAAATAATAATTCTGAGAAACGAAACCCCATTTAATGCAGACTTTTGTCGTTGAGTTTAATCTTTTTTCAATTTCTGCATAAAATTTTCATTTTTCACTCTTTAATACAAATTGGATTCTGTAATGTAAACTCAATTCTGAGAATATTCATCACAACTACTGTATAAATAATAGATTTACGAGCGCTCAGCCATTCTGTCGAACTATATTCGCCAAAGGGGTCCACAGGTTTGAACAAAATGTGAAAACTATTATTCTTAATGAGTTTTGACCCAAAACGAGCTGTAAGTCTCAAAACTTTAAACACAAAAAAACTTATCCTAAAAATCAATTTTGTCGATAGAGTTCATTAAAAAAAAGTTTTAATTCTAAGAAAAAAACTGAATTTACGACAAAGTTATTCAAAGTTTTAGTCTTTATTTGACTTCAAAACCTTATTTATATGAGACTAAAGAGAGGGGTCGGAAGAAAAGACGTAAAACTGTAGTGAATTATAAATTCAATTACAAATAATCCTAATTTGAAACTAAAAATTTAATATTACCAGAACTTTCAAAGGTGGCCAAGATAATCAAGTTCATTTCTGTGCCATCTTAGTCTAAAAGGACTAGAAGCTCTCACTGACAGATGCCTTGGGCCCCTTCCCCCTGGTCGTATCAAAAATTGTTATATCATTTCATTTTAAATTCAATAAATTTTGATATTTTTGAGTCGAGTTCTAAAGCAATCGATTCAGACAATCATTTTCCTGTATTTGTTCCGATTTTTAGGGTCATCTCTCTACTCATCCGATTCAGGATTACATTTTGATATTTGAGAGGGGTATACTGATTTAAACCTTATGGCCTTACCTGGGTGCAATTTTTTCAAACATTATTCTATTTATTTATTTCTAAAACAGTTTTAATAATCAAATAAAGGGATAATTACTCTGTATTTATGACCAAATCCTTTGCAAACGACTGTTTCGAATGACGTGGGATATAAAATAGTATCTTCCAAATTGAGATCTTTTATTGTAATTATAGTTCTGGTCGTTCGGCACAAGTGCTTATGTGACGATCTCAAGGCCAGTCTCTTACGGCGGGACGGGCTCTCACTGGAAGCGTTGTTAACAACGGAATGGATGGCCTGTTGTTTAACCATCTCTACGGTCAGCAAATCCAAAGTCGGAAAGTTGTTGTCCAGAACTGAACTCTCGTTATTGACCTCTGGGTAGAGTTCGGCCAAATTAGGCATTGGTGTGTCCTGTACTGTATGAGCACAACATCAGGTGCTTTATTCAATTGAAGATATCAACTGAAAGTATGAATACCTGAGCAGTTCATTTGGGTCAGGTAGAGCTGAGGGTTATGTCTGACACCATACGGGTCTTCGATTTCTACGAATAGACCGAAGTTTCGAATCGGATTGTTCTGCCAGTAATTGATGGCATTTATGATATTGAGCTCAATATACCCCCTCTTATTCCAGGCAACGGTTCGACTGTCTATTAATCGCTTTTTCTCTGAAATTCAAAGAAATTATTAATGAATTTAAAACCTCTTCAATGAATACCTCTTCTGTTTTGTCTCAATGGCCTCATGTATTGGTGCACAGAAATAGTTAGTCCTTCTTGTGATAGGATTTGGTAGACTCGGTCTGAAACTGGAAAAGGAAATTGAGCTCTACTACACATTTGATGTAATGAATGGGAAAATTATAAAATCTATTAAACAATTCAAACAATTATCTGATCTTTAAGTCAGTTGTAATCATATAATACCTGTATTACCGATATTAGTGGCCAACCTCTGAGAGGGCGGATCATTGAACTTAAAAATGCGTAACTTTGCGGACAAAGCGGACACTTCAGTGCGCGACTCAGCAGAACGCGGGAACGTTATGTCATAGAAGAGCTTCATATCTGTGTCCGAATTCTGAGCCCACAGAATCGGATCGGTATGATTGGGCACTGAACAGGACGGGTAAAAACTTTGGAGTCGTTCGGCGAATATTTCGGACGAAGAAATCTCATTAATACCGGTGACAGTATTGATTCGAGACCTTGGAGTGGGCGCTACCTGTACTACACGATTCATCAGATCTTTTTCCTCATCACTGAATGCATTAACATTCGATGCATTCATATTACGTCCAGTTATGCCAAGTCTTTGCAAAATTTGAGTTTGAATTGAAAGCAGTCTTTCCTGACGTTTCCTATAATAGAGATTCAAATAAATGCTAACTTTCCTGTGATATCGAGTTGTGCTACAGTGAAGGTGCTTTCGGGTAGAGGAGTCAATCAGTGTTTCATAGAGTGGACACAAATATATCAATTTTGGCATTTTTTCAATTAACTAAAGAATTGAATTGATCTGAAAACAATCAAATATTTATCTGACACATGGAGTCATATGGAGCTCAGCTGCAAAATAACTGTTCGACAATAATCGAGTCTTTTGACCCTTCAATCACTCGTTTCTATAAAACATTGCATTATTATTATTATTATTATTATTATTATATTTTTGTGTTTTTTATCACAATTATAGTAAACATGCAATGAATTAAGTACTTAACTGAGAACTATAGTCACGTAATATTGACATTTATATCAAGTTCAGACTCGGATTTATTACTTCTTTCAAACATATAATACTGCGATAAACATAAGTAAAAAATTTTGAGAAAAAAGTTGACGCGACTACTAATGCACTCAATTATACCGTATTATTATTATTACCGTCTGATAACTAACTTCAGTCAAAACATTGGTTTATAGAAACAAAAATATCTAAACTTTTTAAAGAATTTTATATTGAAATATAGAAATAATCGCAGCCATAGATCGATAAATATTGCAATAATTATTAGATTTAAGTTTACATTAAATATACTTTATATGCATTCAAAATAATATATGAATAATTGGTTTAATGTTTTCAAAATGATTGTTGAGTTATATAAGAATAAAATTCTGCTTACCGTTCCCTGAATCTAATCTGGAGCTGTTGAGTATTATTGTTGTTCTGGTGATCCATTAGACTGGTATTGGATAACATATTCTGTTCCTGTATTTGACTTTCCATTAGCGATGAATTCACTGAAGTGTTGCTAATCATCTGAATCGGAAGAACAGAAATTGTGGCCAAATTCTGCTCTATATTGTTAAGTGATTGACTCGAACTCACTTCAGTTGACATCAAATTCAGCGAATAAATCAAAACTATATAAAACCACATTTTTAAAGGTTTTGTGTGTTTTCAATAAGCTATGAATCGACTATAAAAGCAATTGAATGGAGAGTATTATAAGAGAGAAATGAATGAACTGTCGAAGAAGTTTGTTTGCGAACTCGTCGTTATTGCTTGTATTGCTTCCCAAAGCGATGACGTTTCTGAGAGCTATGAGTTTCCAAGTCTTCGAGACTATAACAGTGGAAAAAAGTTGGTTCAGATGATCCTCTTTAAAGTGTGTGTCCAACAAATCGACTTTTTTCTCGTCTAATAAACTTCAAGTCTAGACGACAGGAAATATAATATAAGCGATGGGCGATCGATGGTATAGACAAACCTGAAATGAATGCTAACTTCTAAGAGGAAAACACGTGAATCAGAGATATTTGCGATTATTTATCTCTCGTTTTACACAAACGCAAAATGTTTGAGAAAGTTATTCAAAGCTTATATTAAAAAAAATATTGAATACAAATCCTAAGGCATAAGACTATTAGAAGAAATAAAAGTGTTTTCGCAGACGCTTTCAGACAGAAAACAAACAAAATGACACTTTAGTAGTGAGACCTCAAGAAGTCTAATAACTCGTGAATACATGTGACAACCCCTGACACTAGTGGTCGCATACAAAGCGAGTATTAATTAACATATTATCTAAGATTTAATATACAGACAATATGATTGAAGTAAGTCTTAATTATGCGCCGTATGATAGAGCACACACCACATGCACAGTAAGTACAGTATACTGTAGTGCAAGTAATAGAGTCTAGTCTGCACGTATGATGGGGAATGGGATAAGCCTGCCTCACCCAATATGCATATTCATGTCAAGCTTCAGACAGGGGTAGTCCAACGTCGAGGACGTCCTCCAAAGAGAATAAAAATTCTAAACCACTCGAGATTACAGTGCAAAGTGAGGGAGATTTTCAGACGGCGGGGCTTCAGATGAAAGGATTCCGAACTGAGAAACAACGAGAAACGCAATTACAGTATGAGTTCCGCAAAGATATTTCAGAACTAAATTTCACTCACATTTTAAAACTCGTCTAAAGAGCTCTAAAACTGTTTAAAAGAAAAGAAAACCAATTCAGAGCTCATTAATGAGTGAGTGAGGAGAGAGAGAGAGAGAGAGAGAGAGAGAGAGAGAGAGCGAGAGAGAGAGAGAGAGAGAGAGCGGCTAAGAAGAGAGAGGCATGCTGCAAGATGCAATTACCTGTCTGTATGTCTGTGTCGATGCCAAGTGTTTAGTGTTTAGTCTGTAGGAAAAGGAGGCCAACGACCAAATCGGCGTGAATTTTGTTTTTCACAATTGAGGTAAAGCTTGGATTCATATCATAGATAAGAGTTAAGCAATTCATTGATTTCTGCTGCAGACGGTCTCTTCGATGAGTCCTGCGCCGTACAGCGCCGCACCACCAGACGCAGCTACAGAGCACAGGGAGTACAGTGTCAGACACGCAATACAGACAAGAGTTTGAATAACACTTTTATTTTATACAATATTATTATTATTATTATTATTATTAATACATTTGTATTGAAAACTTATAAAACAAATTGAGAATTGCATACAATTTTTCAATACCGAAGGTCGTGAGCGCTCAACACAACTCTTAAGGGCTATATTTAGCCTTACTCTGAGACACATTGTTTATCATTGAACTGTCATTCAATTATTTACTTTCAATCCTATTCTGATGGTTAGCTTTTATTTATTTCTATTTCGAAATCGAGTTTTTCTTCTGATTTGTTTCGCACAACGATTGGGCGATTAATTATGTTGTTTACGACTGACTAAGTCCTGCTCTAAGCATATTATGTATAATAACTTATAATATATTTTGTAATCAAATAATTTGAACTATAAGTTAATATGAATAGACTTAATGTAATCAATATATTTGATCGGATTTAAAGTTATCAGTGATTATCGAATTCACATTCCGATTGTTGGCATTCCTTCGCAACTATTCATATAAAGAAATATTTGAATCCCTATTAAAGCACTACTACTACTGCAGACATTATATCGGATGTCAGAATTGATTGATTGGCACAGACTTCCAGACCCTTGAGCTTGAATTAAGCTATAAATGTAGTCTAGAGTTTTGCAAACTTGATGAGTTTAGGGGCTGGATATGAGCTAGCATTCAATTAGTTAGCTTTTTATAATTCGAGAATCTTTTTAGAGGTAATACTCAAAGAAGAGCTTTTTTGATTCAGGGTATAAAATTGTATTACGTTGCTTATAATGACTCCAGATTTGATCTCGTTCACAGAGTTAAACTTTTATAACAAGATAATATGACCAGTTTATCGCTTGTTTGCAGCACTCGTTCTACAGTATGTTTGCATTATTTGACTAATAATTCAATAGAATTCTTAACATTCAGTATTGAACTTATTTTTTTTATTACTGGCTAACTCTTCCTCACAATTATTGTTTGTTTTTGATAGTTTAGATTTTAGTAGCTTCTAACTCGAGCTAAAAGCATCAAAAATGTCAATACGATCCGTGAATTCGCGGTTTTCTGCTCTTCTCAGATAATACTTATTATGTGAAAAACGATTTGTTAGATTGAGTTAAAATTTTGGATTTACTAATGAATTTGAATAGAGACCAGGTAAAATACTGAATATCAGTTTTGAAACAGACAAAATACTGTATAATCATTAGTTGTTCTCACATGAAGTTTGATTCAATAAGAAGTTTTGTAGTATTTAATCAATTAATATATAAATCAATTAAAGTTCAATTAATAGACATTTTTTTTATAAATTATACGTTTTCTCAAAATCCAACAAAACTTATAATTTGCCTTCAATTTAATGGAAATAAATGATATAAAATAATTGGAATACTATTAATATAAGCCGGTTCATTAATTGTCGATATAAGTGGTTTACTTGTTTAGACGCGCTTTTAGTTTCTGTACCACAAGTGTAGGTACAGTGTCTGGGTTAGGCAGCGCACGAATTGCACGATGACCTTGGGTCGAGGTGTGTAAAAAGTTCTGAGATATGAGAACTAATTGAGGGAATCATAAAATACAAATATCGGAGGTTTTTATCAAAGACTGCAAACAATTTGTAATCAACCGCACCATAGATGCATTGGTCGAGTATTGTCTTCTGTATATCAATTGCTAGAATTCAATCGGAATTTATGAAATTCAGTCCATTATTAATCAACTTAACTATTATATGCGCTCGAGTGCACATTCCCTACATTTATTGGCACTTAATTATAATATGTGTGCAGCACACTTGTTGAGCTCTGGCAGATATAAAAGGGTATAATAACGGTTTCGGCTCAAAATGCCACTGAATAAATTGATATGGGATTGGATCTCGAAAAATGAGTTGACAGAATTTTGTGTAACAAAACTTTTTATACTTCAAGAAATGCAACACTAAATCCAGTGTTGATTTTCAGTGCGAGAAGTCAAGCACATTCTAATGTGTCAGTTCATACAGAGACGCCCGGGATATATGAGTTGTTGTTTGAATTGACTAGAATTCACAGAACGGTATAAAAGTATATAAATGTTATGAAATGAACAAAACATTGGCTGAACTTAAAACACCATTTGTATGCTATTCTGCCAAAGTTATGCCTGGTCATTATAAATGAGAAATGTTATAATGTTTCATCAAAATGTTCTTGGCTGTTTAGCACATTTTTCGATACATGCAAATACTATAACAACAAATATTAGACACAATTACCTGTCTATTAGTAAAAAGTTGAAAATCTAATGATTATTACAAGATATGACTCAAACGAGTTATGAATGAATTTTAGAATTGACTGATAATAACGAAAGCGATAGTGATTTTCATACTATTTCTAATTTTCATGGCATATGACTGTATGACTGAATGACTGTCTTATTTACTTAATACACATATTTGTCTAACATTCTGATTGAAACCTTATAAAGAGTTGACTGGACTTTGAGAAACAGAATTGAGTCGAAGCTATGTTTGGAAAATCGGTTCCGTTTTAATTATATGCTTAACCCCTAACCGAACTGTCGGAACCTTAACTGAAGAGTACTGCAGATCACAGGTTCGGAAGGTTTCAATGATAGAGCAGAAAGAGTGCAAAACTTGTGTCTCTGTTCTGCTGACAAACAGAACTGAAAACTATTTTCTCAATCATTACTTTCACATTGAAATACGAGAGCCATTCATAGATATGATTGATCACGTCATACCTACACAGGGGATGGGAGGGTATGAGAGGGACTCAGATATCCGAATTGTTTTGAAGTGGTTCGGGTGATCGCTAACGTCAAAGGATATGAATTGAGGATAAAATGTCATTGAAATGTGATTGAAATGTCTCCGAATATAATAATTTGCATTAATTTCATTAAAATCTTATTTATATTACTTTCTCATTGTTTGCTAAGTTTTCATTTCCTTTGCTTTCAATAAATATAATCTGAAAATTGAGAAAACATTCAATTGATCTAAAGTTTGATATATTCAGGCTTAATATCAATAACAACCTCGAAGTTATTGTTATTCAAACGCGTCAAACGATAATTGGTTTTCAATAAATAATAGCAAAAATGGTTAATATTATCAGAGATTTATTGTTTAGATTTATTGCATATTTGCTCAAACATTCACTAAATCTATAAAAAGAGGCGATTTTTGAAATCAAATAGATTTCAATAGAATATGAAAATCGATCAGAATTTCAGCAAAAATTTTAAACGTTTTCTCTTTTAATAGGAATTATAGTGAAATTGAACATAATTTTAAACGACTCACAACTTCCATAATTCTATCCTGCTCATCCTCTTTAACCTCGGTGTCCTCCTCTATGTCAGCACTTTCTTGTATTTTAATGATGCCATTCCTCAACGGAACTGACTGTTCGTCTTCAAAGCTGACTTTAGTGGTCAGAAGTGGTCTATTTGTTTCACTGAAATCATTGAACAATTATTTTAAAACTTCAAAAATTAATTGTAAAAAGGCTTACATTTTCTTTGAGTTGTTGTGAGATTCAACAGAATTGCTGTCATTTTTGCGATTTTCGGATGAATTATTGCAGTTATTATTTGGATTAGATTTGAGTAAACTTTTCAATTCAAAGCTTTCACTTTTCTGGCACTCATTTCTTTTACTTGTCTTTAAACTCCCATTAATTAGTTCTGAGTTTAAAATAGTTTTTTGTTCAATGTCTTCAAGCGATAAATCATTGACTTTAGTCGTCATTATATTTATTAGTTTTGAACAAAACTTTAAAACAATAGAAAATAATGTTCACTGATGTCAGACATTAGGAAAGCACAGATTTATAGAGATTTACAGCGAATTAAATGAATATAATTTGAAGAGAAAATGATTTCACAATTGAATGTATAATAAATACAAATTTGAGTCAAGAATCACAAAACAAATATAAATTTTATCTCATTTTTCTAAATCACTAATCAATACAATAGAGCCTTAAATCAGACTTTCGTCCTATAAATGAGATTTTGATTTGAAAAACAGTTTTATTTCTATTCTAAACAATAATTAGGAAAAAGTAATTTTCAAAACAGAATCAAATTTAGAAAAGTCTATTCACAGCTATCGGTTCAGTGAATTAGTGCTTCAGTTAAAGATCAGATCAGATCCGAACCGATTTCAGACATCTAGTGCTTAACGCCCTGTACTCTACTTATACTGTAATTGTTTTTGAATAGTATTGTCGAATAAATTTAAAGGTTAGGCAGTTATGGAGTGCTTAGAACTTAGTCCTAAGAATTGATAAGATTTGGCGATTATATTGATTACAGACTAACTCTACACAACTGTACACAACTGTACAATGCTTTGGCTTAAGTGCTCCAAAAGTGCTTAACTTTCATATTAATTGCGTTCCTCTGGGGAGGAGTTGACAGAAATAATTGACTTAATCGTCAATAATTGTGAATTATATTAATGTCTAATAATTTCAATCATTAAATGTATTATCGGTTTTGCAATTCGTTTCACTGCTGTTGATAATCAACTCAACTGTATATCCATTGGGTTTAACAAAAATAATAATAATTTGTATTAAAAGTATAATTAATAGACTATTAATAATAGACATCAGAATCAGATTGTTTGACAGCTTTTTGATAAACTTTTTAATAGCTTTCAAAATGTAATATAAATACTATTTATTTCTCTTCAAAGTATACCAAAAAAAAAGAAAAGAAATTCAAAGAAAAATATTTTTAATGTAATGTTTGTATAAAAGAGAAAATCATTATAAGTTTGAGAAATAGTTTTATAACAATTGAAAACTTTATTTCAAAGCATTTAATAAACATATGTTTTGTTTTTAAGTGTTATTGTCTTTATATAAATTCAGGAATTTTTAAAAAAATGTTTAAATAATAATAAGTTTATAAATATTTGTTTTTTTGTTGACTTTAATCGATTGATCGGTTATTTTGATTTAAAACAATGGCTTCAAAGAGAGCGCACCCTTTGAATGGGAAGCGGTGTTTGAAGATCGCAGTGGTGTCAGAGTTCCCCTTTGGATGGTTCCGAAGAGTCGACCACTGCTTGGCATTCGTCGTTCCGGTGAACCGACTATTCGTTTAAACAATAAAATTGTAATGAATTTTGATTTTATAAGTCATAAGAATTTCGAAAAACTATTACATCTATTGGTTTCCCAGGAATTGGTTGCACTCAGGACTCCATTCCAGTAGTCTTCGGGTATTCTAAAGAGCGCTTCCATTACTTTGATCTGCTTTGGGTTCTCAGCCAAGATCTCAGTCATGGGCGGGTCAACCATCGAATGGCCGACTATTGTCGGACCGAATATTTTGGCCAAACTCCTGGACTCCATTTGGTTGCCCTCCGCGTGCGAGACATGGATCAAGTGGGCCATAATGAAGGCCAGACTGTCTCTGTTAGCAGTGGGCAACTCCTCGACCGTTTGCATTATCAGAGCTCTCTCTTCGTCTGGATTTTCCTGATCTGTATTGCAATTGAAAACAATTTTATTCAAAAACAGTTAATATTGAACTCGTATTCAACGGCCAGACCTGAGGCCCGAACGAAGTCCCGCCAAAGAATTCGGGTGACTATCGGTTCGTCCAATTCTCGAAGAAATTGTTTGATTACACCGCAGAGCACATGTACGTCATAGTGCGAGAGCACAGGGATTCCAGTCTTCGACTTAAGAATCTTGTCTTTGAGTTCGCGAATGTCTTTATCTGATCCGCACTTCCGGTAAATGCCTTCTTCGGTGAGTCCGCGCCTTTCGATTTCTTTAGAGCAATGGATAATAAGCGACGGAATCATTGGTCGCGTTTGTGGCGCGAAGTCTGCGATCAAAACCATTTGAGAGCTCTTTCCGTTCATTTTGCGGAATGGAATGCATGGCATCGGTAGTCGACTCTTGCACTGAGTGTGACAAACGGCCCGACAGTCTTCACAGCTCAAGAATGTGCCGAAGAAGCCAATGGCCTGACGACAGGGCCCACACGTCACGGGTTTGAAGGCTTTCTTTTGATGCAAATTATGTTTTCTTTCCTCCAAAGGAGTCGACGGAAAAATTGGCGAAAGATTTCGTCCATTCGTTTCAGTAAAGAGACGCGAATTAACGGACTTCATGTGCGGAGAGCTCTTGGATGTCGGCCCGAATCGGTCTTCCATTCGGTTCTGATCCACATTAAGTGTATTTCGGGGCAAGTCCTGACTCAACCGTCTGTTCCTCACATCTGTGGGCGAATCCAAATCAATGTTGTCGTCGAATACGGCCTTCGGTGCCATTCGCTCGACATTGGGTTCGACCGCAAGCTCTGGCCGGACATCGAAGTCCATTAGCCCTCTGTTCACGTGTTTGGCTCTCTCGCCGTTGACCTCCCGGTCAGTGCTCTTCCGTTTGTTGCGTTTGGATGTGTTCTGAGGCGCCGATGCGTTCAGAATATTGTCTTCCGTGACGTCGTATTCGAGTAAGTCATCCATCGATTCGTTGTCTTCGTTAACGGTTTCCAATTGATTGAGATTCAGATACGACAACATCTTATCTCTGCTCTCCTGCGTCTGATTACTCGTCGGCTCTTTCAGCACAAACTCTTTGATGGCATTCAACTGATTCCTGAGCGCATTCCTCTGCTTCAGCAGATCCTCTCTGTTCTGAACCTCTTTGCCGAACCCAAACCTCACGTGCTTTAGATTAGCGGCCAATTCGTTGTTCTCGTCCGACAGTTGTTTGCATTTCTTCTTCACTTCAATTAACTCTCTTTGCGTCGAAAGCCAACCGATTCTGTTGTCTTCGCATTTGCGGATCAAATCGATTAACGCTTTGAAACAAATAATGAAATAATAAAACAATTAATTAAACAGTCATTCAATCAATCATTCAATGAGTCATTCAATGCATTCATGGGTTCATTGCATACACTGTTCGTCAATAGAGACCAAAGAGTTGGCGAACCGACACATGTCGTCGAACTGTGCGACCAGTGAGAGCTTGGCTCCACTCTGGGCTCCACCGCTGCCGACCCCGTTGTGGTCAACACTGGACACACTCTCACAACTGGATTGCATTGTTTTGAAGTCAATTCAATTGATTGCAGAATAGATTCAATTTGTTTACTAAACTGTTCGTCAGTTTCAGTGAAAACAACGTATATTTCAAACTATTCTTTCCATTCATTCGAAACTTTCAGCCAATCAGAGAATATCTCTCAATAGAGGTCTTCACCTATACGTCCGATAAGTTCAGTCTTAATAATAACCGCTTTTATATCCAGAGATAACTTTGTGTAAAAAGAGTGGAGGACTGGAGGACTCGCATTAATTGATTAATTGATTAATTTTGAATTCAATTTGTTCATAGTATAAATGGACTGGGTACTTCTAAAGAAGTATCGCATCATCACCTAAAATAATCTAGTATAATATTTGGTCTCCATGTTATTTACCCAAACCCTGACTCTATGACAATATACAGTAATATTTGTTCAAATCTTAAGCTATTTTCTGCCACTGCTATACACTTTTCTGTCACTCTATCGCTTGGGTATATTGGATTGTGCAAGGTAGTATAGTAGAAATTCGTTTAAGTTAAAGCCTAAGAATCACCACCAGCCCTTGAATTTTGAAGTGGCCTTTTCTCGATGAGTTTTTGACGCCCTAGGTAGGCGAAAATTTGTGGGCCAGGTCTGTTGAGATTAGGTACCTCTTCAACAATTTGAAACAAAAAATTCAAAATACACCCTGACATTTTGGACCTTGCACATCCCTACTCTCGTCTATAACCAACTCTGGCTTTTCCGACCTTGCACACAATTAAAAATGCTTGTGAGTTGCAAGATATGTGGAGAGCATACAGAGCATACGGATGAGCTGTATATTTAAGTTTTAATAAATATTTGAATCTTTATTACATAAATGCCTGAAATATTGCAAAATATGATAATTTAAATAAATTAATTCAAATCAGAATTTTGTTTATGACTGAAGTGATTGCGAAAATATGATATATTTGTATAAAATAAAAATAAAATTATTTTAATTCCTGAAGTGAAGAGAGTTTTGCTTAGATTTGAATTTTATAATATATTATACATTGAAATAGTGTTAAATAATCTGCAAATTCTTGAATTTTAAGCCTTTTATTAAGATTTGAACTAAACAGCGCTAAATAGGGTTTCCCTAAAGTTGGCAAAACTCCTCAAACACTCTCGCAATGCAATTAATCTTAATATGCTCTGGAAATACTGTATATTTAAACTTGAACTGTGCATGCTCATGTGAAGGTTTGAGTGCACACACGTCTGCTCAACAGATCCACAGTTTGCACAATCAATACAGTATTTCAATACAAATCCTTATTCTTATTTTCAAACAATCAACTGATCCAGGAGTGGGTCTTCAACTTAAAAAATTGTGTTCATGTCATTGCAATTATTTGAACAAATTATATAAAGTTATGGAAAGCCCAATAAGTCAGGTCTTACTCATAAAAATCCAGTCGTCGTATCAATTAGTGCTCACTTGTGTGTGCGCTTACAATGCCTGTACGAGTACTGGTATTAATATAAGTGTAATAACCAGAGCCACTATATCACTAAAAGATACTGTAAGTCTGTGCATATGAGTTTGGTGTCGTTATAACAGACAAAGGGGAGTTAGCAAGTTAACTTTCAAACACAGTTAAAGTATTTTCCAAGTTCAAACAGTGCTTTTTCAATACAAAAATGTCATCTTTACACTGCGTTTGAAAGCCTGATAACTTCCCCCTTTGTTTGTTATACTGACACCAGACTCATATGCATGGGCTGACTAACTGTTTTCTAGGCTCTGGTAATAGCAAACAATAAGTAGAGCAACAGGGCAAATTAGCCAGATTAACTATTGATTAGGATGGTCAAGCTCAGCAAACCTAGGGGATATAGGGGGAGGTAAAATGGTGGACAGGAGGCCAGAATGGCGCTTAAAAACCGTGTCTCGACCGGAAATATGCCTTTTTCATCGAAATAAAGCTTTAATTCTTAATTGTCGTTAATTTAAAAGAATTCAACCGTTTAATCAATTTCGGTGAAAATTGAACAAAAATGGCGGCGAAGTGGAAAAAACGAGCCTATTTCGGGGCAAAAAGTTCTGAGGGTATGGCTCCGACTCAAAAACCTAGGGGGGTGTTTTGACAATACCACTCATTGGCCATCCCTACTATTAATGCCATCAAACGCAGTTCAAAGATGACATTTTTTGTTTTGAAAAAAAGCAGTGTTTGAACTGAAACTTTCCATTCGAAACCGCATACTTGAACTGTGTTTGAAAGCTAACCTGCTAACTATTGAGTTGTTATGTTAACTCCCCCTTTGTTTGTTACGATCACACCACTCATATGCACGGCTAGGCTGCTGTGTGTTTCCACACTCTGATCGCCACAGTATAAGAACAGTATTAAAGTGCATGGCTTATTAATCGGCTTCACTCGACCATTCATTTTGTTCAGAATCAGCCCATTTTTGCTAAAAACTCAATAGGCCTGGGATTCTGAACTATCGCTTCAACCAGAGCACGCCTACGAGTGTTGTCTCCTGGGATGACCTGACTTCAATTTTTGAGTGTCAGAAAAACTAAAATATAAAGTATTTTTGCAAAACCAGTGATTTAGGTCACTCTCTACCCCCGGGAGGGGTTATTTTGGCACTGACTGACTCACTCTTATATACTGTGATATGATTTTGTGAATTCTGTTTCCTTTATTTAAATCACAAACACTTTGACTAATATTACACAAAAGAACTGATGATTTCTGTCTGTATTCTCATTATTCTTATCGTCACTAATATTACAGCTCTTTTTGAGGTATACTCAACAAAATTCCTAAATTATCAATTTTGAAAAAGACCCAGATTTCTGATATTTCTCTATATTCTATAATATTTTTCACATTGAACCAATGCTAGTCATTTCGGTGAGAAAATATCACATTTATAACTCGTTCACTCGTAGAAAAAAAACATATAGTACAGGTTCAGATTTAATGATTCTTTCATAGCATAATAGTCAATGTTATATTCTGGATGAGTTGTTAGCAGGGGTCAATTTTTTTGGGAAATTTATTGATTAGGCATATTATGATAAATGTGAATAAGTTTCTGGGTCTTATTCAGCTAACGGTTAAAAATCAAACTTTTGATAATTTAGGAACGTTTATGCTCATGAGTCAGACTAAAGCAATGGTATTATGCTTTGAATTGCAAACTCAATCATTTCGAATCTATACTTTTAAGAAAATGGTGTGCTCTGTCCGTCAGACTGTCTGTCTGTCCGTCATGCCCCTATTGTTGTAATTTTCAAAGGAAACTTTTAATCGACTATTGTTTTATAACTATTTCAACAAAAGTATTGTTCAAAGAGTTTGAAATTTTAGTCGCTCGCATACACTGAAGGCTATAAGACTTATAAAGCGCTAACAATCAACGGGTTATTAAATAGTTATTTCAAACATATCAACCACCGTTTGAGATAGGGGGCTGTCCTAGTATCTATAAAATAAATAAGCTAGGAAATAAATTCGCACTTTTTAGGGAGTATACTCCCTTATGTTCTTGAGAAGGTGTTTGTCTGTCCGTCCGTCCGTCCGTCCGTCTGTCCGTTTGAAAATTTCCAACAATGTTGTGATTGTCAACACAGCTAAGGCAGTGTTACTACAGATGAATACTATAGTTACGAATACCATTTGACCCAATTATCTTCTTATGACTAAATTATCAAGATTATCACCAATAGATCCCAAGTATACTCCCTGGTAATAACGTTCGTGCTTGTTTTTGAAAAGCATAATACTGTAGTCTTTTGTTGTAGAACATCATTATTATTATTGTCCTATAAGTGCAGTAATTATTCTTAAGTAAATTACCAATTAATACAATTATCATCTAATGCAGAGACAGCCAAGTCCAAACCACGACGATTTTGATAACTAGATGTCATGTCATGTCAATTAATAAAATTGGAAGATTGAGACTTCAATGCAGTAAAGAACTTCTGAAATGAATTCAAAAATATAATGACATTTAAACTCGTTTTATAAAACATATCTATATATTAGTTGTCAATCACTGTCTTCTGCTCTGACTATATACAGACAGTCAGTATAACTTCATGTTTGAACACATTTTGTAAGATTAAAGATTAAAGATTAATAAACAAATAATCTTCAACTCATTACTCACTAATGATTGCTCATGCAAATATAAAATGCTACTGGTAGCAAAGGTTGGCTTTGACTGCTCTAATGCTTAAATTCACTGAAGATTATCACCAATTGATCAATGCATACAATGACTGCAAATATAAATAACTTTTGTTTGTTTTAATTATTACTAATATATAAAATAATTTTAAAATATTCTTATTTAACAGAAGTAGTAGATAATTGACATGCCTTTTAACTTACCCTACTTTTCAAAGACTTTTTAAAACTAAAGACTTATTAAAAAAAACCTTGAATTGTGTCCTTCTAGGTCTTTGTCAAAATGTTTTGGGCATAAATGTCTTAGTTTTAAAAATGATCCTCATTTTATTTTCATCCCAATGAATTTTTAATCTGAATTTATATTGGATATGCTAAGTGAGCATGCTCAATTCTAAATACTCTTCCAAATTTATATCCACCCATCCCTTGCCCATCCCTGCTATCGAATAGCTATCGAGTAAGTCATTTGTTTCGTGAAATTAGATAAGATTTCTATCTTTAATGTCGATATCGTGTATAGAAAATTGATTCAAACAATTGCCTGCATTTGGAAACTTGTATTGAATTTTAAACAATATTTGCAATACTTTTGAAGGAAAATATTAATTGAAAAATAATATCGAAATTTAAGTAATATTACACAGATTTGAAAGCAAATAATTAATTTAATTGTCTAAACGTTATAATAATATTTTCTAAACATTTTACAAAATTATATGTTTTATAGAATAAACATTTCATAATTGAATCATTAAAATGAGATAGATGGTTCTAAGCAACATCAAAATCAAATTATTTGCATGTTAGACTGAAATATAGGCTGGGACATAATGTCACATTATTAGTATGAATTAAACTGACAATAATCATGCGCTTAATCGTGGGATTAATGAATTGTTTAATTATCACAAAATTTGCATTTTTTAAGCATTTATTTAATTTATTTAAATATAAATTAAATAAATTTTGTGCTGTTTTTGAATTTGAAGACATTTTAAAACTACTTAAATGACATTAACACTAATATCAAGCAATAATCGGTATATAAAGCTTACTATAATTCAGATTCTGATAAAATAATCCATGTCACTCTATTGTATTGTCAAAATTATTTTACTATTACTGTTTAAAACACAAAAAAACGATTAAAATCTATATTTTCTTATCAAAAATCTAATTTAAAATTCATTCAAAACTTAATAACTTAATACTCAAAAGATTTTCTGTAATTTAGACCAATTTTAAAGCAATAATAATAAAAAATAATGGCTTTAAAAAAATTAATTAGAAAAGAGTGGAAACCTGTTCATCACAATTATGCGGAGAGCTTGCGCTGAGTGGCTGACTAACAGTGTCTATTAAGTAATGGAAATGTGAGAAAGCAGACTCTGAGAGAGAGTGAATATTTTGTAATATTCAAGATTTATGTTGATCACGTTTGATGACAATGAAATACATCTAACAGTGCCTTCGTATCATAGGTAACGTTACGCCGAAAGCATAAAAAATATAATGGCTTTACATATAATTATAAAGTATTAGCAAAAAAATCTTAATCTCATTACTGGCAAAGAACGGCTGCTTTAATACAATACAGGCTTTAATACGCTTTTGCGAAATATGCAAAACATTACAAATTAATTAAAAAATAGTTTTTATAACAATTAGCGACTGATTTATATTCTACACCATTTTTTTCGCCATGAGATTACATATTCATTTCGCAATCTTATGCATCAAATATTTTTCATATATAAAGCCGCTCCAAACAAATGCAGAGTTCAGTCAAAATTCATTGAAACTAAATCTTTGAAATCCTCTTTAATATATTGCTATTCATTTCAATTATATTTATTTGAATAGAGAAAACAAATTTTATATAATATGCTTAAAGTAAGTGCTCTTTAACTCAAATCAAGTCTTTATTATAAGTTTTTCTTTATTTTTTCAATTATTAATAAAATATTTATTGAATTATTTTCTGCAGTTTTTTATTGCTTCAACGCTTATAGCCTTTGCAACGGCTGGGGGTTATGGAGGTGGAGGTGGCGGTGGATATGGCGGCGGAGGCGGTGGTAGAGGTGGAGGTGGATATGGAGGAGGAGGTTTTGGTGGAGGAGGTTTTGGAGGTGGCGGTGGATATGGCGGTGGTCGAGGTGGTGGAGGCGGAGGTGGAGGTGTAGTTCAGGCCGCTATTCACACGAGACATTCGATTGACTACAGAGATGTGCCCTCTTCTGGAAGTGTTGCCCCGACCACTATCGAAGTCGGTTCCAACTCAGTGCCCCTCAACATCCTGTTCCGCTCATCCTCGTCCAACATAAACGTACAACAGCATCATGAAGGCGGTGGTGGAGATACTCAACACTCCCAGTCCGAAGATGAACCGCACAGACTGTTCCACGAAGTGTCCAAACCTATCATTCAAGAAGTGCGCGAAGTTATCAGTCCTTACAGACGGATCATACAGGAGATCAATCCGGTTCAGGAGGAGATCCAGACCATCGTTGCCAGAGGTACTGGACAGAGAGGAGGAGGCGGCGGCGGCGGAGGTTATGGTGGTGGTGGTTTTGGTGGAGGAAGATCATTCGGTGGTGGAGGAGGTGGATATGGTGGTGGTGGTATGTCATTTGGTGGCGGAGGATATGGTGGTTCCAGAGGAGGATCTTTCGGTGGCGGAGGATATGGGGGATCGAGAGGAGGATCTTTCGGTGGCGGCGGTGGTTATGGAGGTGGCGGCTCACGAGGAAGCTATTAGAAGATTATTATAAACGGATTGGACTTAAAAATAGATAATAATATTAATTAATAACAAATTGTATAAAAAATAGTAATAATTATTAATTGCATTAAAAAAACATTTGTATATAAAAACGAACTTTCAATTTGTGTGATAACAATAAATATATTTTCATTGAATATCTTTTTGTATTTTATTTGCAGTAATATAATTAGAAATGTCTACATATATCGTATAAATTGTGTTCGGGTCAAAACAGTTTTTCATTAACTATCTTCAAGCTATTGATTTCATTCATTGATTTAATAGTAATTTCTTTATTAACGCTATTATTGTTATAAATTAGATTAAATCAAACATTCAAACCATGTTTTCACATTAGGAAGCTGATTGTTTTAGATATTAAACCTTAACATGTTTACAAGCATAAACAAGCGAAAACAAATGTGGCCCATATTTAATAAATTTTCAACTAACCTTGACATTTATATCGCATTCAATTTTCCAGTGATTTAATTATTTTTGAGTTAAAATAATTGCTTTTTTAAAATACATATTATTATGAAATAGTATTCAAAACTATTATAAACTTCTTTGACTGCAATACTTAATGATAATTAATTTCATGCGAATTATAATTACATTTTCTTTTCATTTTATGCCAATTATTATATATTTTCGTCTATTCTTCAGAGAAAGAGCTATAAGTTATTTGTAAATCTAATCTTGACCATAATCTTACCGGAAAGATGTGTTGAAAGTAAGTCAAGGGTTCAAAGAGTGACACTTTTGTAGTATTCGTCTAAAATTATGATTAATTAGTGAAATATATTCGGATTATTAGTATAGACACAATTGAATGAACACAAACGAACAGTGCATTTGATCTCATTTAATAACACACAAGAAGATGGATCACTTTAATTAGCAAAGCTCAGCAAACCTAGGTGCTATGATTACAGTTAATTCTCTCAATATCTCTCAACTCTCTTCTACTCTAAAGAAGGCTTTGATTTAATTTCATTGCAATTTATTTCAAACCAATTGCACTCGAAATCACTTTTATTACAAATAAAAGTTTTTTAAAAATTCTTTGTCAGTTGCCATCTGCAGCCCAATCAGACTCCCAGACCTTGATTGACCCGACCAGCCCTGACCAGCACCACATCGAAACTGTTGGACTATGATGTCTTCCCAGCACCCGATGTATGTACAAACATACACCTCGATCTGAACACAACATCTCTCCGTCGGACTACTGGCCAGAGTTTAACTTCATTGACAACTGACTACATGATCCCAACCCTACTGTCCCACTTCGGTCCTTTGCTCGGATGGAAAGTTGTTCTGTTCTTAACTAAGAATTAGATGTTTGTGCTGGCGATGACGTCAAAGCAATAACCCTTTCCTTGACTTGAGAACCTGCACTGTTTAGGCACACATTCTGTGCGAAACTTATCATTGAGTGTGAGATAACTCAACACTAATGCACATAAATCATCGCCCAATCGATCGAACGAATCCTTACTATAAATTGTCGACATTTTTATACAAATTATTATTAAATATATTTTAAACTAATATTGAAATAAATGTTGAAAACATAAGACAAAAACTTAACCAAAACTGAAATGAGTTTAGTTTCAAAACTACTGTTTATTCAAGTCATATAATATTGAAAACCTCTTCTCTATTATTATATCATAATATACTATAATAGCATTCGTTGTCTCTATTAAACCAGTTCTCAGTTAATCCTAAGGAAGAGATTTATTGACTAAACTCCTCTTTAACACTGTTTTGTATAAAAAAAAATAGACTAAAAATCATATGATTTCAGAACTATTTTGACTCAAGTTTCAAAGTTTAGTATCAAATGTATTGAAATCGCATTAACTATTCTTATCGTATTTAATCGTTAATTAAATTTCATTTATTATAAAAATATTGTTTCGATATTTCGATAGAAAATTGATTTTCATTACATTTTCAGCGATTTTAAAATAAAACTACTTTTAGTTGTGCTTTCATTTGACTAAGTGTTGGCCAAATTCATATCGATTTTCAACTCTTCGCCAGTTTTGCCTCTGAAAAAACTGAACTGTGGGTACAATTGTGTCTCCCATTCAGGCCATCGGAAAGGGTCTGCCCTTCGAATAGCATTTGTGTCGCGCAGATAGTTCTGATAAACGGTTTGGCAGTTATTGAACGCCGTTTGTTGCGGACGAGTCGGAGGAATAGACATAAGTCTTGCGATTGATTTTCGACAATATTGACACTCTTTGCGGAAATGGTTGTAGAAATAGGCCATAAAGGAGAGACCGGCTGCCAAATGGACAGGTAGTAAATCGGTTACAGTTTGTTTGATTGTTGTCATTTCATATAAGTTCCGGATTTCCAAAAACCATTCACTGCTTAGCTTTCGGTAAAAGTATCGATAAATGCCTTTAATTGAGTGATGAGTTTGAGCCACACTTTTGGCAATTCTGTTGAATTCGTCGTCAAATACAATATGCAGTGGTTTGAGTCGATTCGCGGCAAACATTAGTGTTTTCATATTCAAAATTAACTGAATCCAACCCGGCTTACACATGGAATAACTCATGTTTTGTGAGCTAAGATAATAACCTTGCGTTGAATGTATGTGTCCTAAGAAGACCCGATTTGCGCTCAAAATCATATAACAAATAGATTTCACTAAATAATAGACCAAAACATCCATTACTTCCAAATAATAGTCATATGTTTGAGAGAACGCATAAATTGTTTGTTTGATATAATCACGAAATAAGGCTTCAGTTCTGTTGGTAAGTGCGGCGAAAGTCATCTCAAATGTTCGCAAAATTTTTCGGAATTTTCTGGAATTGTTTCCGTCATTAGTCCACCAGAAGTACAGTCTTTGGTACTCTTTGTAAGCGGAATCAATGCACTCATCAGTGGTCGGGTTCATTAGCATTTCGTGGTAAGCGTCGCCCCAGAAGTCTACGTAGAATTCGTTGAAATGACGTAGATATCTACCGCTGGTCTTATAGACCGTTTCGTTCGGATATAAAGTCCTGAACTGGCGTTCAATCACTTGATTCCTGAAAGCGAATGCCATTTCTTCGCAGACCTGTACTGTTTGGTTAGACCTTTCGTTGAGTTTGAAAAACGCTTGAATACAAGCCCTTTGTATTCCGTAACCAATGAAATACAACTTAAGTGTATAGAAGACAATCAA
>JAQIWA010000982.1:0-22575 GCA_034693305.1 Eueremaeus valkanovi
AGAGAGAGAGAGAGAGAGAGAGAGAATGTGAATGTGCCGAATGATAGTGGAGTTGAGTTTGTAATAAAGTTGCATCAAATCTGATTAAGGCTACGATTATCGAGATTCGAGATATACTGCAATCTCTATGTGTTTGCAGACAATAATAGGTAATAGAAGTGAAGATTTGAGCGAAACAATAGGCAATAAACGAATGGTCACTGAACTGACTGCTTGTCTCCAATGGATTTTGAAATTGGATTTCTATTAAATAATATACATTTAAAAGTCTATTCTATTCATTGAAACAAACAAATGAAAAAAAGAATAAAAAAGTTGACAATTTATTTCTGACAATGAAATTACAATACAATCAACAAAAAGTGTGAATACATTTGAGAATTGAGTAAAAAATTGTAAATTAAAAAAATATTATATTTTATAATCAGAATTCAAAATTCAAATATTATGACTGATATTATTTAAAAATTAGTGCAAATCTCTATGGAATATAAAAGAGGAACAGAGATAGAGAGAGATGAATGCGAAGGAGTACTGGAGTTAACATAACATACTGTAAGGCAAACATTTTGATTCCAGTGCTGAAGAGATTGCATATATGTGTAACGAATCAAATAATCAGAAGGCACACCACGAACGCACAGTCAGCCCGAGATTCAATAAAAACAAGTTTGCAAAAAGACCTCCGGTCCACTTTTATAAAGCATATCATACCAACGATGGCCAGGAATCAGATTTTAATGATTCGAATTTTGGAAATGCTTAGAATTTATGTAAAGTCACCCAATTATAGTGTGGTAAAATACGATCTTGGTCAAATTCGATGGAATTTAAGTTTAGACAAGTTTGTGTATACCAATGAGATTAGACTGATTTACTCAAAAGAGTGCATTTTTCATAATCATACCCTTTGGTCACCTCATATGCATTTCCAATCAATTCAAGTCTATCTAGAATTTAACCAAATTTAACAGAGAATAGAATTTTTGTCAGTCATAGAGCTGGCCATCCCTGCCATCCCTGCCATCACAGTGAGCTTAGCTTTCAATACTGTGTGTATTATTGTTCATTGTTGTTGATGGAAGTGCTCTCTCTCTCTCTCTCTCTCTCTCTCTCTCTCTCTCTCTCTCTCTCTCTCAACTCTGCTCTGTATTTCTGTTTTGCAGTATTTATTCTCTCATTCAAAGTCTGAGTGTTTCCCACAAAAGTATTGTCGCTAATCAGTACATAATTTTCTCGATGTTTCACTTCAATGAATAGCCAGTATATTAAAGCTAGTCTTCAAGAGAGCTATCATGCAATCGAGATGACTCTCTCATTCACTCCCAGGCAATATATGGACCCAAACACTGCCTAACATGTGCTGATCTTCTGCTTAATTTCTAAAAACTTTTTTGCGTTTTTCACGGACTCGACGTTCACTGAAGCGAATCCTCATCGCTATTATATCACACAATCGCAGCCATAATATACCAGAGGTTTCTGATTGACTCTATTTTTATGAAAACATCATTCAGAAACTCATCTCTGTTCTCACAGAACAGACTACATAACTAAATATTAAGCTATAAATTGATTATATTTTTTGCTAAACTTTCAAATAAAGTGTCGAACAAAAAAAAAGTTAGCAATTTATAAGATTGAAAATTTCACTCTTATTTAAACTTATAATTTCTTAATAATCTTTTTCTGACAAAATTACTTATTTTTCTCCAATTTATTAAAATTCCGAACAAATGTTGGAAATAAACGATAAAATGGAAAAGTTTTACATATATTGAAAAAGCCTTCAAATAATTAATTGAATCGATTATTCTAATGCTTTACGATTCAGAACATAAGCCAAAATATTTGCTGTAATTTTATTTTCGCTTTTTTCTATTGACAATGAAAATGAAATTTAATTCTTTCAATTGATTGAGTCGACACAATTGAATGATTTTCAATAATAGAAATTTTCAATTGAAAGCAATCGACTTAATATCAGATATCAAATGCGAAGCAGAGAAAACAATTTCTTAATATTTTCTCAATTTTTATAATCTATTGTTTCGATTGAAAAGAACTCTATGACTGACTGCTAAGACATAGAGTTCATAACATAGTTAATAGAAATAAAAACTAAAGAAAAAAATTCATTTGATAAGAGATGGAAACAAAAAGAAAATAAAAATTTTTTTAGTGAACACACGTTTCAGAAAATCATATCAGAAATTGGTATAAACCAAACCAAACGGGAAATCCCAAAAATAATAATTATTTTCTATTAAACTAAAGTAAAATTAAAAAAATTAATTAAATCAAATTCACAAATGATTGATATATTGTAAGGCAAATAATATTCTTGTCTTAAAAAAATAATATTTACTCAAAACGAGTCTAATTTTTAAACTTTTTTGTGCATATAATTCTCAAGTATAAGCTCTGTATACTCTGTATGTTATGTTTAGAGTAGTTGTGTTTAGTTTTGCCACAAAATATTAAATAAAAGAAAATTCTGTAAAAAAAATAAGAAAATGTTTTTTATAGCTATTGAAAAGTGTGTTTTCATTGTAAAACCAATGTTACGTTTGAGATGTAGTATATAATGGTTTTACACTGTATTCATGAGACTATCAATACATTGAAAGATGTATTATATTTTCGTTTTATCGGTTTGTATGGACTGCTATTATGCAGTCTATATAAGAGAAGTCCATTTTCACACACAATCTTATACATCATATTTCCCAATCATTATTCATTCGTTTGACAACCTGTTGGTTCAGAATCCATAATATACTGCAGTTATAGTTAAGTGTATTAGACTTAAGAGCATTAAAGATCGAATCCATGCAATCGGCAAAAGTAGATCAATAATACATCACTTATTTGTTTGTGTCTTCCCAACAGACAATTAAACTCAATTTGATTTATACTATTAATATACTAATAATAAGAATACAGACATACAGACAAACATTTGAATTCATTCTTAAGGCACAAATATTTTTGTATGAATTTCTAATAATTCTTATAATATTATAGTCATAACATTAGGGATGTGCAAGGTCGACCGGGACAGTGGGAGTATAGGGAGGGGTAAAATGGCGGACAAGATGGGCCTGTAAAGTCGAAAATGGCCGATTTTGATCGAATTTCGACCAAATTCGACCTAATTTAACTAAAGCCCTATTTAGCCTTAATAAGGGTAAATTAAACTTAATTAAGCTTTAGTTGAATTTAATCTAAATTTAGCCGAAATTAGGTAAAAATCGATGTCTTCGGCGCTATTTTCAGTGTAAGCCGCGCGCAAAAGTCGAGGTTGGTCTAGCACTCGCCTCAAAACACAGGGAGGGTATTTTGCCAATTTCAAAATTCAGGGGGATATTTTGTCTATACCCCCTTGCACATGCCTACCTAATAGTGTAGTGGGAATGGAGCAATGATTTGCTATCTGTGCACAGAGCAAACTGCACAGAGAGTATGTCTTTGTCCCTAATCGATGATGTGGTGCATCAGTCTATCATTAATTTGGTATTCATCGAGTGATTCTGTGAATGCATTGAATCCGATGCCAGCATAGGATAGGATAGGATAGGATAGGAGTGTTGAGTAGAGTAACAATGGTTAGAATGCATGCAAATATTCAATTCAATTGTATTGCACTTATAGTCAGGCAATAATAGAGAGATTTATTATGAATTTTGTTGTATATCGCGATTCAAATCAAAGGAAATGAACAAACATTGAAGTGAAACAATTTTTTCATATTTATTAATGCGCTGGTGAGGGCACAGGCAAGTTGAATGATCACCAGTAGTCAGGAGTCACAGTTGTCTTCATTTTGGCGAACAAGCATTCGTTTGCCATTCGGAAGACAATAATGAGATGTCATCTCAAGTCAAGTCTAATGCAATGTCAGTGCAATAGTAGGCCATCTGATCGCTAACAGAGAATATTACTATTAGAGTCAGTTATGCTGTTTTTGCTCTAATGTTATGCAATTTGCAATACAATTGTTGGGCCGACTGTTTGGCCAATAATTATTGAGATTGCGTTTTATTGTCGCTGAGATGTCGGGCATTGCGAACACTCTTTACGCACTTATGCGTCTGATTAGCGACTCCTCCCGTTCGCAAGCTATGACTTAATACAGAATATACAGTCAAACCCAAAGATGGCCAATACCTGTACAGTGCAGTGAAGCACTGAAGCACATGGATGCAGATGAATCAGGTAGACTCAATTAAATAGAATAACGATCGACGAGACACAAGCAAATCAGAGCCCAACCCAACTAACAAATCCAATAAACAGGTATAGGATCTGCACTTTAGACACAGACTCTCGCTCTGAACAGTGAGAATCACAATAATTGTTAAGTCAAGCGGATCACCAAAAATACTCTTCACTTTCAGTTTTGTTAAAAAAGACAATTTTTTTATCTATTCGTTAATATAAGTATTCATTGGATTCGTTGGTGCGAATCAGTATTGCCTTATATTTCAGTTCAGTATTCAATAGCAATCAAACAGCAAATGCAACAGTGAATGGAGACTTCCGTTATTCAAGTGCAGAACATCCGCACCCGTAGTATACAAAGTGAAATCTATCCTCCACTGCACTATTGCTTATTCACCATTGCTATTATTAATAACCGAATCTATTATTATTCATATTAGTTATCATTTCTATTATAGTTTGAATTTAGAGAATAGATATATATTTTTCTGTATATATTTGAGACAAAAAATCAAATCAAATATAATTTAGTTTTATCGCGGATACAGTTTATTTCGATTATTCACTCGATTCCAGTAAATACCTCAGCATTAAAGTGAAAATAAATTATAAAAATGATAAAAATCAAAGAGAAATAACGATTATTATGTGTGCTTTCCATTTGATTCATAGCATAGTTAATAATTATTTGAATTTATTTGATTTGATAAATGATTTTAACGTATAAACTATTAATGATTTTTCTACTCTTCTCTCTCTCACACACACTACAGTATACTATACTTTACTATCTTTTTATATTAAGCCAAATAAAGGTCTTCTGAAATCTTTTGTGCGAAACTATTTTCAAGATTTTTATCTCTTTCTGTTAAGAGTAGGAAAAACAAAAATTCATATTAATTTGAAAAGAAATCCATTGAAAAAAAGAAATCAAAACAATTGTTCTTAAAATTAGAAAAAATAATTATTTTAAATATCTATTTATATATTTTTATATAAGAAGAGAACGTCTAATAAATGATTTGATTGGAGAATAAAAAGCAATTGAATGCAAATATCTTATGCATCGTATGAATGAATGAATGGACCGAATAATAAACGGTAAATAAAAACAATACAACGATTATCAACGAATTGTTGGTAAGATTTTCTTATAATGTAAAGAGAGAGCACTGTTAGAGAGGGAGCAACAGGTGGTCAATGCCATCATCGACAGCACTGATATCATGATATATTCTGATGAGACAACAAGTCATGCGTTGCTCTTAACGACATCAGAGCTAAACATTTGGCAGTTTTTATAGAATACTGTTATATAATATAAGAACCTCTAAAATGACCCAAAACTTACTCTTTATTGCAGCTATTCTTCAGCTATTTTTTTGGGTGATTAACACAAGATTGAGGCACTTCTCCAGAAATGCTAATCGTGTGCCCTGTCATACACCTGGCCATCCGACTAATGATACAACCTTTCTGTTCTTAATAGATATTTATTTCTCAATTTTGGCCTTTTTTAGCTGAAAATGACGTTTCGTGAATCCAAATGTAAAAGAATAATGGATTCAACAATACCTGTACTACAGGTCCTGTAGTATGTATTGCGAGTCCAACACCCGAACTGGTCATCATTTTGAGGGATAATCTCAAAATTCATAGAACCTATCCTTCAATTGTTATATATATTTTTGAAACCATTTGAACAGTTCTTCTTCTTCTGCTCTATTCATCATCTTTTTTGCCTAAGTTTTTGTTCAATTGATAGACTAAAAGAAATTTATTCCTTAATTGTATTTTTTGCTGACTTATAGGTAAGGGTTGTGAAGCTATAAGGCGTTGGCTTTCCGTCACAAGTGTTTGATAATAGATTCAATTCAAAGGAAAAGTTTTTATTTCTATTCAAGTGCTTTGACTTCCCATTAAGGCATAAGAATATTAACTTTTTTCAACAAAAGAGGGGAAAGAAATTTCCAGTCATTTGATATCTTTGACTATAAAATTCTGAAATGAATTAATAGAATGGATAAAAGTAACGAATCATTTACTACACCAACAAATCATACTTTTTATTAACTTTATATAACATAGAAATAACGAAAATTTAATTATTATTATTTTCAAAATTTTATTTTTTTCTGCAATATTTTTGTTAATTTCAAATATATTTTTTCATAACTTTTCACTATAAGTGTTCACAAATATTTACGATACAAATGTCAAACATGAAACATGAAATTTATTTTTATATGATTTTTGGTATAAAAATAATTTTATCTTTCAGTTTGTCATATATTATATCAAATTTAATTTGAAATTATTTTTTTAGTTCAAATTAATGAGAATTTATTTACGACTGTTGTCTCTCTCATCTCGACTGTGTATTTATGCCTTAGATTTTGTAACTTTTTATTTGGAAATTAAAATAATTTCTTTATAACAAAAAAACAATAAAAAGAACAAAAAACAAATAAAATTTTGGGCATATTCTTAATACTAATGTAATTATATTTTTTTTCCTTCTCTTATAATTAAAAATTCATTACGAATTGCAATAAAACTTTTTTCACTCATAAATGCGTTTATAGAATAAATTAAATATTTTTTTCTGAATAAATAATATATGAGTTTGATCTGAATCAGACATTTATTGATATAATTTTATTTAATAAGTTCTCATAAGATTTATTTCATAAACTGACTATTCAATTGATTTTAGCCTAATCTCGATTCTTAATGTTTATATAAATTTCAACTATCAATAGGAGAAAACTTTTTTCCCAAAACCAATATATGAGTCGGACATGATTTCTGACATGTTGTGCCAATCCATGTAATAATATTCCTACTGTTCGAACACAAATCTAAACTTTTAAATCAATTTTTTCAATAATAAGTTTACAAATTGATTAGTTTTATGGAGAAAAATAACATTTTATTGCTATATTCAAAGATCACATTACGATCATATCATATGCACAATAAATAAAATACATTTCCTATTAAATCAAAAGAAATCTTAATAAAGCGAATGATTGACAAATTCAAGAATTTTATGTGAAAGCTATGATTTGCTTATATTTTTTTCTATGAAATCTTATTCATATTAAGTGTTTTATAATCAGTTTTTTCTGATAAACTTCTGATGTTTTTTCATGAAAAGTAGAATAAATTTTTATATAACGATACAGATGTTCGACCAAATCATTGAATTGAATATAAATCAATAAATGCTATGAATAACGGGTTTTATGAATGAATTATTCAAAATTCGTTAACTAAGAAATATGTATTACAAGATTGAAAAGCAAGAAAAATAATAATAAAAACCAAATAAAATCAATGAATTTTTTCTGACAGTTAATTAATTAAACATAAATTCAAAAAAAATTCTAGTTTTCATAGTTTTTTCACGAATTAGCCGATAAAGAACCAGAAGAAGTAAAATATAAGATAGCTTTTTGCTCTTGGATATTAGAAAATGAAGAAAAATAATATCAATTAGTTATCAAAAGTCATGTTTAATTTTTTCTTCTTATTTGAAAATTTTCGCTTTAATACCAGACTTATAAACACATTGATAGCAAACATTAACACCAACAGAACGGGCAATAAAACTAATAAAAACAAAAACATTTAATACAAAACTATTGAAATCGTATTTTTATTTTTCATTATTTTCCAAAAATAATTGATTTTCTTATTCTTGTTATTACATTAACAAAGAGAGTAAGAAAAATAAGAGAGAAAAAGGCCATAAAAACTATTTTATTCAAAAAATTAATTAAAAACTTATTTAGAGTACAAATCATATAATTGGAGGTAAACTAAGAAAAATTTAAGTTTAAGTACTCTTTATATTCCGATCGTTTCAAATGATTGCGATAATAGTTAATGGATAGCGAAATATGAAAAATATAAAAAAAATATATTTATCATTAAATTTAATTTTTTAAAGAAAATTATTTAAATAGAAGAGTAGTTTATAGTTGAAAAAAATTAAGCAGAGATAGTTTGAAGCAAATAAATATATTCAAGTATTCATCGTTCACATTCACATCTGGTTCGAAGAGCACTGGTCTTAAATTGCACGGTTATGATGATTGCAATAATTTGTGGTAATCAGGTCATTGGCTTGAAGAAGATTGGTGTGTATGACCTGACCGGTCACCAATAATTGCAATAATCTATTGTTCCCAACAAACTATATGTGTCCCCAAAGGGGGGCAAACAATGGCTATGTGTCTGATGTGTGTGTGGTGTGGTGTGTGTGCAGAATATTATATATTAAGAGTTGGGGTAAGCAATGAAAATATAAAAAAATGAGATAAAACGACTCGTTTACTGACGAGCAAACAATTATTTCAATCTGAAGTCAGACGAAGTGCATGCGAGCGCTCGACTAAATATAAGAATGAAAAATAAATACATTTAATTCTGGCTGAAAATGACCTTAATTTTTGCCAATTTCTTTGCCAAACAGTCAAACCCATTCCCAGCGCATCAGAGAAAAGGACAGAAAAGCAGAGAAAGAGTCTATTCATTGGTTGTCCCCCAAAGGCTCACACATCGAAATTTAATGAGCGAACTCTAAAGAAAGATTTGCACTCAGACAGACTATCAGTTTATTATAAAGAAGAATATATAAGAATTATTGTGCAATCGAGTCCTTCCGGTGCCACTTAATGCCAGAGAAACATTCAAAGAATATTAATGATTCAGTGAGAATACAATCACTATCGGGATTGGCTATACTGCAAGACTGTAAGACTGTTGGACTACAGTATAATAGCCTAGAGGTGGTCACAAGGCTCTGCTCTGGCTATGGCTATGACTACATGACTACTACAGTATGACTATGGCTTCTGTAGTCTCATCAACAATATTATATCACAATAACTAATATTATGTACGACTGGATCGCAAAAGCACTTAAATCAGAGTCAAACGCATTACCGGTTAATACATTAAAATTATATTTGATATATAAATATAATATTGCAGTCATTATATGCAAAAATATAATATTATCGAAGAGTTTAAAAGAGTCACTAAAATGTTAATTAAATTCAGTTAAATGTAATTTCCAAATGTACAGAGTACTAATAAGAAAGCAACTGTTTAACTTTTGGCTTAGACTCTTGACTAACACATGCAAAACATAATTGTTTTTGTGTTTTACGCCCTGTTTGGCGATAATTGCCTGAAGGCTATTGTCATGTAAGTTAAGACCAAATACCGGCACTTATTGGCAATTGTTATGATTTGATAAGTTATCAACAATTCATTATAATAGCAGACAATTGTCAAGTTCACAGATATGGCATATTTGGGACAAATTCATGACTGAATAAATCATCGAAACAATTATGAATTGAATTGAAATATTTTTAATCAATTTAAAGGAAAAAAATAAAGAAAATAAATGTTTGCAAATATAATGAGTTTTATAATACAAATATTGATTTATATCAGAAGTACTGAATTACTGTTCTCTGCACTCAATGGTTAAGTTGTGTTACTGTAATGCAAAAGTGAAACTTCAAATAATACATGTATTCTCTGTATTCTCTGTCAGAAACGATGACAATTCAGAAATTATATATAATTTTGATTTTTCGATATAATCTTCAAACTTGTCTTCAATTTCTGTGTCAATTACCGAATGAATGCGTTGACATGTGAGGGGCTCTGAATCAAAATCATAATATCATAATGACCTCAATCGTGAACTTATCGAACGTAAACACAATTTGCTTCCATAACATTGACATCTAATCTCTACTATAGACTGTCGTAGACAAGAATATTAGCTTAAAATTTTCGTTTATTGTCTGATCTTTTTATTTCCAAATAAACAGCGATTAGTTTTGAGGCAAATGTCTTTAATCTTTCATTTTTCCGATCATTGATGGAAAGCATTTGACGGACAGCTAAACATTTTATATGGGCTTTAATGACATTAATCGTTAAAAACAATGCCAATCATCTGACATACAATTGGCTTCACTATTGAGACTCAAATAGCGATATACGATATAAATAGAGAGGAAAATGTTTTCTTGAAAAGATATTACCGAAAAAAAGATTAAAAGTGAGAAAACATGAGAAATGTTCAAAAAATAAAAAATAAGAGAAATATATTCCGAATAAATAAGCAGAAGAAGTGATAGCCTTAAACATGATATGAAGAGTCAGTTCGGAAAAGAATAAAATGAAATCTAAATAATAAAAAATGAAATAAAATTTTCAAATGTTTACGAAAGAGAAATCGAAGAATAATATAATAAAAAAGAGAATAAAAAATAATATATAAAACAATAAGTTTGAGAGTGTTTTGTATTTTTCTGGTTAAACATGTTGTGAATCATTGATTGCGGGCCACATAGAGTAGAGGCAGAGATAGCTGTGCTGTGCCTTCAATACATTTAGTAATTTATTTATTCCCCTTTAAGGTGAGTCTCCTTTAATTTTGTTTAATTTTAAAGCTATGAAAATCAATCACTGAATATATTCTTTGTATGGCATTGGTATTGCTTTGTATGGAGATTAATGCAAATTGTAATTTGTGTGACCCCACACACAACCACACAAACTGATACAGTACAGTATAGTAGAGCCAGTACACACACACACACACACATGCATAGGCATAGGCTATGGCTCTGTGTGCACAAATTCAGTATCTCACCCATCATTTATTAGTTATATCGGTATTGACTGATAGCACATCTCATCTTTTCGATAGCGCTATCATTTATTTTAAGATAATAGCGTCGAAAATAAAAATAAATTGCATTCACTTTTGACGCATAACTTAAATAACAGATATTTAAGTATTTAATATTCGATATATTTTTTATATGGCATTGAACTTCAGATATTTTTTTATAAGAGAAAATGTCATATGATTGGGACAGGTATAGTGTATACTGTAGTCCGTCTCCTGGTATATGAGAATAAATATCAAACACTATCAGAGTTTTACCACTTTTTGAATGATAGCCTCAAAACTCGTAAGTATTGCAACTTTTTTTCTGTACTTCTGTAGAAAACTTTTTTTCCCTAATATTTAATCAAAATCTAAATACCAGTAAATATCTATTTGGAGTCGAGATCATCGCCCCATTTAAGTCAAATGATTGCAAATAGAAACTTATGGTCACATCCAATACATTACAACATTACTGTACAGTACAGTACAGAGTACTAGTATTGCTGTAGAGCCAGTACTGCATACAGAGCTGTGTGTGAGTGAGTGTATGTCTGTTTGGAGTAAAGTCAGTACAGTCTTGCCATCCATTTAGAGTCATGAAGACCTTTAGGGCAAGCAATCAGATAATGAAAAAATGTTTCATTCATTCAGACATTAGTAGAGTATGTGTTGCAGTCATATCAATATTCTGAACGTCGAAACAGTACTCGTTATTATAATAGCCAATTGTGTAGTTATTTTTTGTTAATACTTACTATCATTTCTTATACACAATTGATTAATATTATGAATTCCTAAATAGGACCCACGCAAACATAAAGTGCCCCTCTGTCTAAGAGACTTTTATTGCTTACAATCAAGTTTTTTCTTATGTATTCCTAATGTAATTTGTTTTTGGAGTCGATTTCTTGCTATTTCTTTTCAATTATAGGTTATCTTTCTATAAGTTATTGCTTATAAATGTTTGATCAATAAAACCAATTAAATATTTTCTTGTAATCGTTTGGACAGTGAATATAAAATATCTTATATGGAAATGAATGATAAAAGTGAATATTATTTCTGTCGGTGCAATGCATGTGCAATGTATTGGAAGTGTTTGAGGGAAATGCTGAAAAATGTTCTCATAAGAGCTCAAATAGAGTGATGGTGTGAGAGAGGGAGACAGACCTCCATCAATGCCATCAATGCCTTCAATGCATATTATATAAGAGATCGCGACGAATGGCATAACAACAATGACAACAAATTGGTTCTGAAAACATTTTCCCACAAACATGAATATCATGCATATCATACAGAGCTAGAGTACATCACTCGCACATCAATAGCAATATATTATTTTTCACTCTAATTCGATGTAAACCCACGAACAAAATGACTTTGTATTAGTTCAGAATAAAATAGAAAAAAAATTCTAAATCCATCGCAAATATTCGCTTGTATTGCACAGAGCATATATCAGACTATATATCAGAGATGTTATACTCATCTCCTCCTCATATATGAGCGCAAAATAAAAACTTATTTCATATTACAGAACGTAATCAACAGCAGAAATAATGATGAGAATAGAGAAGAGAATAAGAGAAGAAAATAGGAAAATATATGGAAGAAAAAGGAGAATAAAAATAATGATAAATTCATGAAAAATAAAAAAGCAATAATAAAAAATAATAATAATCAGTATATGTTTTTGTTTGTATGAGATATTTGATGGAATGCATCCGAAAAGATGTGTAAAATATTAGTGCAATGAATAGCAAAATAATAAAGAATTCAAATAAATAATAAACTAAACAATAATATGAATTCAAATGAGATTAGAAGAACACGAGAAGAAAAAGTTGAGAAATATTCCTATGAATACATTTAGTGTAAGATAGTGTTCGTAGTGGTGGCACGACCTCCCACTTTGACCACAAGCCCTCAGCACTTGAAAGGCAAATGCATGAAAAATGCGTCGAAAAGATGAATAATAAAAAAGAGTTCAGCATTTTTACTTTTGAACCAGGGTTGGCCAATGCAGACCCAACTGATTCATAAAAAGTAGAATTCGCTAAATGTCCTCTGGGTTTATGACCTACAATAGGTACGTTCATTCAAGATATTTAGCAGATACTCGAAAAGATGGTATAGCTTGAGGTCATAGTTGAATAAAATTAAAACTAATTTAATTAAAATCTTTAACGAAATCCGCTTTTAGTGCTATTTTAACTCTAAAATCTCATCGAAGAATCTGAGAGCAAATTTACCACTTCTATTCTAGGCAACCAATTGTGGTCATCCCTGTCCTGTTGTTTAACAATATTTAACAGAAAAATAATAGTAATAATAATAATCATCGATTCTTATCAGCAAATGTATTGCAATAATGGAGTGAAAAGGAAAAAATGTTATAATCTTTAACTTTCCATTTGATTGCCTCAAATGAATTGTTGAAATAGACTGCGATTCAGCCGAAGAATGTTTTCTGATATTTATACACACACTGAAGAATATGGCAGTGATTTCCTGATAGTTGCTTTCAGAGCAGAGGAAATGCATTGAAGTTAATTGCGTTCGACTAATGCCATAATACAAGTCCACAAATACACACGAATTGTGTGCACATGAACTGAATGAACAGATATTCACTTCGCTTAGCGTTTAATGAGACTCCGATACACTGTATATCAGTGTAAGTATTGCATGAGAGTCAGGAGGATGTGGATAATAAAGAGGTAGGGCCAATATCAATACAGGCAACTTGTGCGGAGAGTATGGAAAAAATAATAGCATCGATGGTCTGATCAAATACTGTACTTCTGGCGCACCTCTAAAAAGCATAAGAAAAAGCTTTCCCTAAGTCTTGGGTCTAATACTAACATAAAGATCACAATAAGGAAAAAAAGACATAAATAATAGAGATTTTTCTTATGAATCATCTGTTTCAGTAAAATTGAGATCATTTTCTTCTCGTATTAAAGCCAACAACAAATATACGAATGGAATAGCAGTAAAAAAATTTATGACACCTACAAAAAGAGTAGTCATTATTAAGCACTGGCAGATGATTCTTGCATTGCCTACCCTTTCCACACATTGGCCACCATATGGACCCACATTAGCACTTAAAGTGGATATTTAGGGTTTGAATGAATTGCATTTTAAGGACCGAGAAATCAAACAAATTGCTCCGGAGCATTGTGTCTTAGGATGACGATGGGGTTGCAAATGGTTCCAGAAATATCATTCGGGGTTAAGAAATAGTTTATTGTGTCGACTGAATACCCGATTCTCTATCAGTTTAATTGTGTGTTTCTATGATTTATCGTTTGGTGCAAAGAAAATGTCATTTAAATGAAATACTCTCTAATATTCTGCACTCATAGTTAATATTGCAAAGAAATAGGAGAGGAATAAGTGTTTGAGTGAGAGAGCTGTTAGTCAGGCAGAGGCAGAGGCAGTGCAGCAACAGATGCATCGACTTTATCGCAAAATTATTAGTTGTGAACTGCAGTTATGAAACGATGATATTATATATGAACTGAATATTAGAGTGAAATAAATAATATAAAGAGAAGAAGCGATAGAAGCGTCGAGAGTAGCGATGATTGCCATTTAATGAGTGGTAGTAATGCCGATGACAAAGCGCCCTGGGCTATGCTTTTATGCTCTTTTGTTTTGCCAGTTGTGGGGACAGCGAAGCAGACAATGATTGAGACAATTCATTGAACTTCTGCAGAGCTCGTGATAATCTGGTCACAGATATTACGATATGTATAATAGCAGTCCATACGATCAAAGCGTATAAGCCTTAAGACGTGGACTCTTGTAGTAATAGTAGTGTCTCTAATAGTACTATCCTTTTCACGCAACAAACTCTGTATAATAGCTATCGTAAGAAAGACTACGATATTCTGCATCCATAGTGGGTTAGGTCACTCACACGCCCCTTCAGGCGCAACGGAAATCACTTTTATGTATTAGCCATAGCCATAGGTAAGGCATATAATATCTCGAGTGCCGATTAGACATCTTGTTATGACAATATCAAAGCTACCCCTACCTACCCCTACTCGCCCCTACTCTCTATGCGATAATTATTTCTCCATTAAAGTGGGAATTATTCCCAATACGTAATAGTAATACTGCTTATCATATAGTATTAGTCAATGGACTCGACTATAAGGCACTGTAAGGCTTGTGTGAGAAAATTCATTTGATGAGCGCCTGACCGATCAAAAAATGAGCTTTTCTTCTGCAATATTATACATAATAATGCAGAATATAATCGAGGCTATTGAGAATATTTCGGGCTAATGGCCATCGGCTATATGTAGGTGTTCATGCATACCCATACCCATAGCCATAGCCAGTTATAACGCTTAAACGACAACCAAAACCGAGCAATTATTTCCATTCACTTGTAATTTGTCTCAACAAAGATATATTATATACCACTTTATAATCAGTTTTTATGATAAAAATAAATGAATTTTAGAGATTTCAGAGCAAAGAGTATACCAGAAGAGTACAAAAAAATAGTAAAAAGACTATCAAATTCTTAATAATAATTGTAACCATAAGAACATATGGAATGCATCAGTAATTCTGATAATTATTGTGACTCTCGATGAGAACCAAACAATTAATTGTATGAAATGCCTGTAGAGATGAAGCAATCAGAAAGACGTTTAAACTCAAATACTGTACACTCAACTCTGTACTGTTCTCAGTCTACTAAATGACCCAATTGGACAGGCATTGCCATTTATTGTCATTGCAATGATTGGCCGAACAGAACAGAAAAGCTGCGGAGAAATCAAAAAAATACTTCAGAGTATGTCTTGCATAACACACAGTTAGTTATCACAGAAATTGCTGCCAATTAGCGTCAATTGAAAATCATTCTCACGTAAAGAATAAAATATACGCTTCTCTACAATAATGATAATAATATTATATTATATAATAATTTATATATTTATATAAACTGAGGCCAAAAAACATCACAAAAAATATATAATATTAAATAGTTTAATAGTTTGGGTGATTGTACTGAAAACAGATTTGCATTAATTAAATAGAATAAATATTTCTTGTTTTGAATATTAAAATAGTTTAGAAAAGAAAAAAAAGTTTAGAAAGAAATAAATATATAGAATAACCATAACATCGATGATAGCAATATCGATACGAAATAATTTATTTAGTTTTTTCTCAAAGATCTAAATAACAGATCTTTTTGAAGAGAGAGAAAAAAGTGGATCTATTTATTCGAGAGAGCAATAAGTTATCGACTTTCGACTCTCTCAGAGCTCACACAAAATAGATTAGAAAAACTAAGTTTTTTTTTATATATAGATTATATGAAACACACATTTTATTTATAGGTGAATAAAGCAATAAAAATTGAATTATTTATATCAATAGCTGAACCCGAATAGAGAAAGAAATTAATGAATTAAATGTCGTTTGAATTCATTAAGTTCTTTAACTACTATTAGTCACAACTAATATAAAGTTATTCTGAAATAGTATTATATAAGAGAAGAGAAGCGATAGAAATAAATATTTGATTTGTATCGACGCGAATAATATTATAGAAAATATATATCTTTTTCTCTTATTTTTCCGCAAATCAGATGAACTCTAACTCCTCTACTCTTTTCCTTATCTCAAATAAACTTATTTTCAAAAGCCGTTTGCCATCAATTAAATTCAATCAGAAAATTATATATATATTTATAAATGAATTCTCGTCACTGTTTTTTATATGTCGTTCTCATAAATTTCTTAACATCAGTAGAAATGATAATTTTGTACTCAAAAAAAATCGATGAATTACTGATTTTTATGGAGAATAAAATATTTGCTTCAAATATGTAATAACTTTTTTCTCTTCTCTCGAATTAATAGATAATGACTGAAGAAATTTAAAAGCAATACATATTATATATAAGTATAAGTTATGAAACTTTTTTCCTCTGAAATACAGCAATAAATAGAGAAATTGTAATCTTATGAGAATCGTATGGGAATAGTATTATTCGCACAATAATATCACGAACTGATACTCATAAGCGCCAGAAGAGAACTTCATCAGAAGAACAGGTAAGTTATGTAACTTTTCTTCTGTTTGGCAAAAAAAAGTTAAGTCAAGGTGAGTATTAGGTCCTGTTTTATAGTCTTCTAAATTCATGCCCGAAATAAAAATACTACTGAATAGAAAGTTATATGCATTGTATGTATAACTAGTAATAAGTATTTGAATTCAGATTTTGTTCTGTGTATAATAATTAGCATTTTTAAGCGATTAGTCTGAATAACAATTGAAATTAGATAATAGTTTTTATTTGTCGTAATTGTGAGACAAAAAGTTAAGTTCCCAAACATAAAGTGCTCTCTTCTCTCAAGCGATCAAATTATAAGTATAAGAAAAATAGTTTTTTTGACATAATTTGCAATAAAATATACAAATTTATAATTGAGACCAAAATTATAGATTTTATTTGATATACACTGTATTTGAAAATGCATTCAATGGTGAGGGAGCGAGAGAGGGACAGAGAGGAAAAATCAACTTTGGAAAAACCAACTCATTGGGCACTAGTATATCAAAAAATAAGTTTCCCATATCTTATATATAATATATATTTTCCATTTAGCAAAAAATACATTAATTTTTATAACTTTTTAAAACAGTCATTAAACTCAAAGCTAATTAAATGGAAACTTAAATCATATAATATATTACTTAAGGAGAAAAAAATGAATAAATAAATATAATGTTAAGAAAACCGATTGATTTCAAGAACAATATCTGTATATATGAAAAAAATACTTAAGAGATTGAGAACATTAAGGAAAAAAATTACTCCTTTTAATACGAAAAGTTATTTTATTTTTTGCAAAAAAATTTAAATTGAATTTTAGATTAATATTTCATTTGAATTAAAATAAAAGTGAAGTTAAATAAGAAAAAAAATCATAACTTAATTATATAATTATACAAATATATAATTGCATTTGAAAACTGATATCTATGGGTATTAATGAAGAATCTTTGAAATTAATCTAAACTTCTTTTTTTCTTCTGATTTAAGGCTAGAATTTCAGAAAATATTTCATTCATTACATTAAAATATTTTTCCTAAAATATGTTTATTATTTCTATTTTAATTATGCATAATTATTGTTAGCGAAACGCACAAAAAAATTGTCTCCACATTTATTTCCTGAACCCTTAATAAACTTAATTACAAAGTATTGCAATCGTTAAGCAATTATAGCTATATATCGGACGCAAAGAAGTTCTAACCCTTTAGTCTATAAGTGTTGTCGAAATTTCAAACTCAAATTCAAATCATGTCATTCGAGGCAATAACTCTTCAGTGCACAGACAAATAGCTGAAAAGTTGTTGATCTTGGTACTTAAATAAAGTGTAGTAATGAGCAAGATCCAAATTTTAATGCTTATAAATACCTTTTCCCAAACCTGGATTAATATTGCTAAAACTCAACCCTTGCACATATCTGTATTTGTGTGATTGTTGAATGAAGTCAAATGATATTCATTAGGAAAATAAATACATGTATTGCTTAATACATGTGAGAGAAAAACCAATTTAAAAACATATTGTTATTAAAGAACATAAAAATAAATAATTTACACAGAAATCACTCCTACGTTAAGACATTAAAAACTAAGAGAAAATCCCAGAATCGGGCAAAAAAAGCAGTTCAGCTGATTTTTGCGTATATAACATATTAAAAAATATTCAACTGATTTATACGATAGTTTGGAGTTTAGTTTATTGATAATACCACCCAAAACAAGCCCTTTAATGGCGATAATGTAATTCAGGCATAATCTCAATATTAGTTTCTTTTTCAGCTCTTTTTACAATTTATGGCTCAGTTTTTTGTTAAGAGAGTGCGTATTCAAGTATATATTTTTCTGAGAGAAGAAGAAACATAACATTTATTTTTTAGAAAGTGATTGAAATTACTATCGATAAGGAATTCAACGTTAAATTTATTGTTGATTGAATTGAATTTAAGTGTCGCTACAAATATTCAATGACTATAACTATTAAAAGGTCAGAGTTGGCACACATGGAGAGAGAGCTGCTATTTGAGGAACATATGAGGAATTATAAGTAAAAAGAAGAGAAGGAAAAAAGTTTTTTATTTTATATATATTTTTCTTGACTTTCATCGAAAGCCTCTTACGTTTGGTTCGATTGGCTTATATACGAAATATCTATAAATATAATGGAATTAAAAAATTAAAGTAAATTTTCGTGGCTTTTAATAAATCACGATTTGTTAACTATTATAATCTGCTTTAGAGAGGAGAGGGAACGGCACCGATAGAGAGGAAAGCCATAGTTCAAAAAGAATTCGATCCGTCCGTCCGTCCGATCAAAGTCTGGAATCTCTCAAAAATTTAAAGCCAACGAGAATTCTCTCTATATATCAGTGATTAATGGATCGATCGTGGATTCGTGTCGATCGTGATCGAGATGACAATAAGTCAGGATTAAAGAATCAGAGCCACTTTTTACATTGCCCCTTTCCCCTCACTACCCTCCCTTGTCTCTATTGCCTCTATTGCTCTCTCTCTCTCTTCTTGTTCTATGTATTCTTATATTCAATTCTCTTACAAATAAATAGTCTTTTTAGTGATTTTTCGCTAATGTTCTCAATAAAAGACATCAAATGAGGACTGAACTCATCCGAACGATTTGTGAACCCTTTTCTCATATACAGACACTTAAGTCTGACTCACTCTCGCTGACTGACTGTTTGCCTGATTCTCTTTCTTTGTATTTGTATATAAACTTATTTATCTCTATGGGAAGCGAATTATTTAGCCATCGATTCTCGGAATAAATATTTACAATAAATTGCCTAAAGTTTAAAAATATTTATCCAAACAAAAGAAGTATAGAGTAGTTATTGAACAAAAAAAATTGTTTAACTTCAGAAAAAAACATAAACAAATGTCAATAACACTCAAAAATCTCAAACAACACTTGAAATATAATTTAAAGTTTTTAAATCAATAGATGAGTGCGAATGTGTGTAAATAAGACAAAACTGACAATTCTTTCAATCAATTTGTTTACAGTAATGATTGAATCGATGAATGAAAATAAAAGTAGCGATGAATGGAGTTTCGAATTTGTTGTCAATCAAGTCACAAACAATTGAGTCGAGGTCTTTTCAAAATGTTTAATAGCATGTAATTAGCCGTAAAAATATTGCATAAAGGAGTTAACACAGTTTTATCGTTAATTCAATACAACTCTACTTTAGTTATAATAAAGTTCTTTAACATTGGGTTTACAAACAATAAAGGAATCTAATAAAGAGCTCCAGAGTTGGCCACATTGTAGACATTCAGAAATCCTATTGATTTATATAAAACCTAGGTGCAAATATAATGCATTAAGAAATATAAGCTTCAACCATTGAGAAACTAAAGGATATTGATCAGGGGAATTTTCAACAATCTTCAAGTTTAATGAAATATTAATTGAGTTTTGATATAAGTTGTCGTTCACCTGAAGAGTTAAAGTATGTCCACCTCTGCCTGTGCTCAGGCATTGACTAAAATAACTATTCGATTAATATGGAATCGGAGGGGAAAGGGATTCACGTATTGTGAAAGAATTTATACTATTATCTGAATGTGAATGCACTGAATGTATGTGCACTTCACCGGCATATTAAGGGAATTAAATAATGCTTTTATATCCGAACGCATCGAATGAATGACTTTATATCATAATTGCACATAAGATTCGGCAGAGATATAACATTTCGGGAAAAAACCAATAAATTTCTAAATTATATTTCAAATATGATATTTATATATGAGTTGAATGATATTTTCGAATCATAAAGATTAGACATCTATTCCTAACTATTTTTATTTTGTTTTTCCAATAACTATATAATTATAGCTATAAAACAATATTTATTGAGTTTCTGATTGTGTTATCTGAAGCCAAATAATTTTCAGATGAGAGCAAGTGATCACATGATGGGGAGAGAGAGAGAAAGAGAGAACTTAATGTATTTGATTATGAAAGCATTAGAAAATGTTTTTTCTTCTTATTTGCTATTATTGTATTGCAATTGCTTTCACTATTATCTCTATAACTATTGCCTATTGTGTTGGCGTTCGAAGCATTGGCTCTCAAATCAATTGCACGATAGAAGAGAGGACTGAGAGAGAGAAAGATAGACCGATAGAGAGAGAGAGGAATACAGATAACAATGGCATTCATTACACGCCACTAAATAACGTTCATTAAAATTTGCTTATTTTTAAATCGCGGCTAAAAAATGATGAATGAGATCGTAAAATAGTATATTAGACTCTCCTCTCTCTATCTCTCCCCCAATGCCTCCCAGAAATGAGAGAGAGTGCGAGAGAGAGAGAGAGAGAGAGAGAGAGAGAGAGAGAGAGAGAGAGAGAGAGAGAGAGAGAATGGCAATGCAAAGCAAAGGCAATAATCAAAGCGTTTATCAGATCGGACCTCATGTCTGGACAGTGCTATTCAGGTTGTGCTTGATTATGATGGAGAAGCGCACGCAATACCGATGTTCACTCTCTTTAACTTTAAAAATGCTAAACAACTCGATTGAAGCGATGAGGCGTTACTCAGCCTTTCTTAGCGCTGATTAAACTAACAATTCAGACATTATTAGCCGCAGAACCAAAGCTTCATTATATGATATGAAGACTTATGCACCCAATGTATAGACATTGCTCTATCATTATAATTGACGAATTATTTCTATTAGTTATTCATTCGGCAATGTTTTCGCTCTTTTTTCTGGCTTATCCTCTCATACAGTAATAGTGAAGCGAAAAAGCAGTAAAGCTAACAGAGTTAACATCATCATTAACATCACATACAGATATATGCATGGTGCAACTTATAATAGAGTATATAAAATTTAATACATGTGAAATAGAGGCCGTGTTATAAAGTGGTCTTCGCAAGTGTTAGTCTTTTATAATTTTTCATTCGCTAAATAATAGTAAAGTGAATTGAATGCCAGCAAAAACGTATAGCAGAGGAAAAAACAGTGTATATACTCATTGTGTGCACTGAGAAGAGAGTGTAAGCCAGAGAATAGTGGAGAGAAAGAGAGGAAAAAACAATTAAATTAAAGCAATAAAATTGGTTTGACTTTAGTTTATTATTATTATTATTTTAATTGGAAAAGCGAAACACCACTAAAATTCATTAACCTGATAACTGACATTATTAGACTGCACTGTACAGTATAAGTTGTATACAGTATTACAGTATATATATATATATATACTGTGTATAGACTTATACAGCATATAATATATACACTTTTTGCTGATATATGTTTTGAATTACGTTCACAATTAATAAAATACAAACTAAAGTACAAAATTAGATCACATGAGACCATAAAAGAGCATTAAATGCAATAAATTTAAACTCTGATAACTTCTAACCGCAATAAAATTGCAGCAATATGAAAAATTGACAGTTAGCTCAAGCATATATTAATACAGTACTCTAACAATTCCTAATTTAAGAGGGACCAACTGCAAAATCATTATAAAGTTGCTCAAGTTACTCTTAATAGTGATA
>JAQIWA010000983.1:0-22559 GCA_034693305.1 Eueremaeus valkanovi
TGGCGAAAATAGTGGGCCAAATCCGTTGAGTTTGACCCCCTCCCTACGATTTTGGGGAAAATCCGCCATTTTACCTCACCCTAGGTCTGCCGAGCGTGGCCATCCCTAATTTAATATAAAACCCGGGCACTAATTTTCTTATTGTTTGTCAACATTTCACCAGTTATTTGAGCCAAGTCTGGGTGTCTTACAGTCTGGACAGTTCAAAATGCATACAGCTCAGTTGGAGACATTATTTGCTTAAAGTGAATGATAAAGTTATTACCGTATCTAATTATTAATAATAGAAAATATTCATTCACTCTACTGTATGCAAATAATGTACCCTGCACTCTCTATGCATTCTAATCTGTCCAGACTGATATTAGGTTGTGAAGGTTTAGATGACCGGTATTTAAGAGCAAAGTTCAGAAAATTCTCAGGTAGGTAGGTTCAAATAAATAATAAAATTAGCACTTTCACCCTTAAACAGCATTATTCAACTTTGGAAGGTTATCGGTAATCATTTTAATTAAATAATTTTCTGAATTAAAAAAAACTTTATGCCACTGCGGCCAGAGTGGATACAAGTGCCATTTGAAAACTCGGTAAAGTAGACACTTGGATTATTTTTGAGTGGACTCACTTTAAAATATTCGTATTTTCTATCCCTATCCCTAGGGTTTTAAAAATTCATGAAATATAAATTCGAGTGAAATATTTCACTGAGTACTGAAATATTTCATTTAAAAGTGAGAAAATATAATTTTATTTATAAAATACAAACAATGTTTCAAATAATTAAATTTTAAACTATTTCTGCATTTATTAAGAATATGTCTTTTGTTCGGTTATATTCTTATTAAATGTCTGCACAAAGCCTTGCACAACATTTTCACCATTTATTTCAGTGACATATTTTCAAAATCGCTTCTATATTTTACCCATTTTTTCAAATAAATCAAAATAATGAGGGTTCAATTTAAAGCACTGTCACGTGATATTGATGGCAGCATCCAAGATATTATTTTGCACTGCTAAACTATCCCTGCTTAAAATAGAATAGATTCCATATTTTTTTTACCCCCTGTAGTTTTTGAGTATAAATTAATTTAAAAATCGACATTTTTACCCGGTGTACATTTGTAAGCCCTATCCCTATGGAGTCCTTTACAATAACAATATTCTTCAACAGAACTGTGAATAAACACATGTTTTTTACGTTTAAAAACATTTCATTTTTATCTCTGTTTGAAATTTAGGCCTAATTTTTGATAAAATGAATATTTTGTGCTTTAATTCAATTCGTTTTATTAATTCCTCGATTTGTCGACACTTTTGTACGAATTGTGTTATAAAACAAAATTCTGTTAAATATAATAATATATCGAAATGTGTTTCCAATTATTTAATCCAAAGAAACACTACTTTTTCGACATTAGTTCGGATTAAATACAAATTACAGTCATTTCAGTCGAGTCGACAGTTTTCGACAACATTTGGGAGAAATCAAAGATTGAATCAAATCTATAGAAATGCTGTCAAAGACAAGACACCGAAAGCCGAAGAATTGAATGAATGGCAGGAATTGAAACGATTGTCGTTAACCAAGAAATTGAAGTTTATGTTCACGAAGTACTGGTATATCTCCATACCTGTCCATTGTGTCACTTGTCTCATGTGGTTCGGGGCCTCCTATTTGGCCGCCAAAAGGTATCAATCGATTGGCAATTCATACGATGCGAACAAAACTACATTTGATTTGATTTTACTGTTTGTCTCAATATTTCAATATTCAGTGGTTTTGATGTAAAGCCAATTCTGGACACTATTAAGCCGTACGCCGAGAGACTACCTCTGCCTGAGTTCGTCCACAAGATCTTCAAAAGCGATACGAACGCCAGTTCTGCCGGATATGTGGCCATTGCTCTCATACTATACAAGTTGATCACTCCGGCCCGGTATGCGGCCACAGTGGGCGTGTCCTTCTATGCCATCCAGTTCTGCGTCAAACGGGGTCTCATAAAGCCGGCGCCGTCGGGTCAACAGATCAAAGCGCAGGTCAACAGAAGCCGATCCAAACTGAATAAAGTACTGAAAGAAAGGATTGCAAAGAGAGAGGAATTGAGGAAAAAACTAAAGAATAAAAAAATTAAATAATTATTGAAATCTGTCCGACTGTGCGAACACTGTTCGGCAGATCTTTGGGCCGATTCTGGTCTTAGTTATGATTATTGTTAAGAAATAATTAATAGAAATGTTAATGAATTTTCAAAATTTTAATACCAATAAAGTGAACAAAAGTTTTTACCGAATGCCCGGACTTGTGCTCGCATTCAATTGTAGCAAAAATGTTTGATCCCGGGATGCACTTACGGTATATGCAGGTACAGTACAGTACAGTACAGTACAATTGAACTACAGTATACTCTATGTTGTGTTTAATTCTATAGAAATTCTAAAAAAAAATTTCAAATAATTTATATTAAGTTTTGTTTAATTTTAATAATTTTTGTTTAAATTAAACAAAAAAATGATAATTTGATTATATTTATGGTTTGAAACAATTTATTTTTAGACAGAGATCTTAACACAACCCTAAACGACCCTTTCTATGTGAGTCTTATTAATAGTTATTTTTGAAATATAATACAATTTAATCAAAATTATATTGTTTTACATTCGACTATAATTTCATGAAATTATACGTAGATTTCTGATCAGGGGTGCAATTATATCATTATATCATCTTGATACAATTGCACTGATTAGGAAAAAGTTGATCCGGTCACAATTGAGGGCATAAGCAGGCAATTCGTAGTGATTTCATTGATTTATTCAAAACAATATTTAAGTAGATTTCGATTACAAACAAAAATATTAATTCAAATAATTTACAAAATGTTTATAAAATCGATGAAAAAATGATTGAAAAATATATATTATATTAAAATAATAGAAAAAATTGTATAAAATATATGAAAACTGTTTTCTGGAATGCTTTGTATCGACAGTTGAGTTAAGGCACTAAACATATAGTAATTCACAACCGATTTGAGTGACATTACATTGAATGGCATTTCAAAGGCTTTATAGGCTTTAAGTATTCAATTAATTATTGATTAAATTCTTATTAATCATAAAAACTATTTAAAGTCGAGATTCATATCAATAATGTTTTTACACTTTTATATGGAATGTGTGCTAAGAATCGGTCGACTCTTCAAAGGCTTTCCTTTTTCTCTTCATTTGGCTCTGAATTGGATTTCTTACTATCAATCGATTTATCCGTTTTATCGGTTTTCTCATTAGAACTCAACGTATTTTGAGAATGACTTTCCTCTTCGGTCTCCCGATTGCGGCCATTATTGTCGTCGAAGTCATAGTCGGAAATGCGTTCATCAGTTCTGGCGTTGACGTCGTGCTCGTCGATAGACATATCGACCTCCGGGTCAGTAGTGAGCGGACACTGAAGGCATTTGGACTCATTCATACCGTAGTTAATACAATAAGTGCCGACGCACTCACAGCACCCGTCGTGAAACCATCGGTAAGACGTGGCGCCCATCGAAGTGCACGAGGACTTGCATTTGTTCCACGACATGCACTGAGACATGTAGGCCACCGTACAGTTCACGGCTACGTCCTTCTCGATGTCGATGCCGTCCGAACCATCCGTTTTAGTCAAGTCTTTGTGCGCTTGAGAGCCAACCGATTCCATGACAACCACTTTCAGTGGTATTGAATACGAAGTCCATCGAAGCAAATGATCCCTTTCTTCGGTCAGAACTGTAAACAAGTCGTGTTGTGGTTCCTGTAGTTCCTCGACGTGTGATTTGGAGGCCAGGGATGAGTCGTTTGTATTGGGTTTCGGACACATCTCTGGGTTGGCATAAATGGACAGACAGTGAGACAGACATTAAAAGTGGATCTATTGTCGAAAGACATACCAACACAGGAACAGCAGTCGTGGTAGAGGTAGTCCAGACAGTGATAGCAGTCCCGACTACAGGTGCGGTTAAGGCGGAAGTCCTCGCATTTGCAGCTCTGGGTTAGCATACATTTGGACACAACTGACGCACAAACGGCTTCATTGCATGCCTTCACTCCATTCCAGTCCACTATTCCTATCCAAACCAATGCCAATATCAGTGCCCACACAATACCTGTGCTCATTGAATGCATTCTCCGATCAATACAAGCAATGTATTTATAATTAACACAAAATTCGGTGAAAATTAATTAAAAAGTGAAAGTATTTATACAAACATTAGATATAAAGAGAAGCCATTAGTCTATACTCTATTGCAGTCTATAGTCTATTAGGGCTTCAAATATTCATTCAATCGCTTTAAGAAAATACGTACGACTTGTATAGAGTGTGGAAATCGGCTCAAACTTTCATTCTTTAATAGCAATTAATGAGACTTTTAATCATATGATTACTTAAATATATAATTGATTTTCAATTTTTAACTATAAATCAGAAAAAATATTCAGAAATATAAAGCTTTCAATTGAGTTGACCACAATTTATAATTATACAGTAGTGTATAAATATGTGCCGACACCTCTACTCCTATGCAATCGGTTGAAAACATTGATCACTTATTGCTTCAATGACTCATTGAATGTATGTTTTGATCCCATTATTAGCTTATTATACGTATTGAACGTATTATTACTATTAGTCTAATTGTAATTAAGATTTCATACAAATAATCAATACTTTCTGTCCAATAGATTGGGATTTGTATTTGTGTTATACTATTAATATTGTATTGTATTATCAATATATATAGACATCATTTGAGCTATGCTTTGGTTCAGCGGAAGTATTAACGAAGCGATCGTTAAGTCAAAGAAAGAGCGAAAAGTGTTCGTCGTTTTCATCACTGGTTTGGCTATAAATTCAAATCAATTTTAATTCGCTTTCATTTCATTTGACTTCTCCTCAAACGCAGGCAATGATGACATCTCTCGCAAAATGGATGGTCTGTATGAGAGTCTGTCCGCACAGTTATCTTCACTGCCAATAGTGGCCATTAAACTGGAATCACAATCAGATAATTGCAAAATGTTTTCTCAAATATGTATTCAAATAATCAATACTTTGTTTATCGCTATTCCTGTCAATGCATCTAAAGATGATTTCAATGCCTGTCCAACAGATCCGGTGATTCTGATTCCCAGCACTTATTTTATTGACAACAATGGCGTTGCCATCGAAATAATCGGCGGTTCGGTCGACAACAAAGAGGTTTTGTTCGACAAAATCAATACAACTATTGGTGTCTTCGAAAAGGGTTTGTCTTCTGATGTCTCTAACAATGGGTCCGATTCGGCAAACAATCAAAAGACGACAAACCCTTCAATTAGTTCTGAAAATTCGAAACAAATCGCAATTAAGAGTTCGACCAATGAATCGACCGCTACTACCAGTGCTTCTGTGTCTACACATTCAACCACTTCTTCGCCTTCTTCGGGCACTTCTGCTTCAGAAACGCCAACCATTGACGCAAAGGTCGAGCGCGCGAACCAACTGATTGAAGCCATTCGCGAGAAGAAGGCCAGAGAAGAGGCAGACCGAGTGAAAGCAGAGGAACTGGAGAGACGGAAGGGCCTGAAGGAAATGCAGAATTCGAAGCGTATGCGGGAAGAAAAAGAGGCCCAGGATGTGATCACTGAGAGGGAACGGGAGAAAAGGGAGGCCAAGTTGGCCAGGGATAGGATTTTGGCGCAAATTGCGGCCGACAGGGAAGAGCGAAGGGCCCGACAAATGGCGTTCACTGATAGCACTCGAACTTCTGGACAGACCAATGGGAAGACCAATAGCCCTGATAGCAGTGAAGGACAGACTCGACAGCGGATTCAGTCGACTTCGGCTCGCATTCAGTTCCGACTGCCGGACGGGTCGACTCAAACCAATAGCTTCGGAGCCGACGACTCACTCGAAACTGTCAGACAATACGTGACTTCAAATCTAAATATTCGACACTTTGTTCTGTCGACTACTTTCCCCCGAAGAGAGTTTGGGGCCAATGACTACAACCAAACCCTTTCAGAGCTTTGTTTGTCTCCCTCTTCGGTCTTATTAGTGATTCCACTGAAGACTGGAAGCAGTAGTTCTCGAGCCCTGACTTCGCCGACAATGTTCTGGCAGTTATTGACTTATCTGTTCAGTCCTTTGGTTATGATTTGGAATCTTATGACCAGTTTCTTCCGTTCCTCTAATCAAAGCGCAAACTCGACGGATCCGACGCCCAGACCAGACCGAAGACCAGATCAAAGATCAAAACAGTTTTACAGTAAAGACGGAAATATCGCGCGAATGAGAGAACCGAAAGACGACGAGAAGGACGAGGACGACAACAACACATGGAATGGGAACTCAACTCAACAAATGTGAACCAATTGTTAAGACATTCTCTAATCTATTGATTGATTGTATATTGAATTGAAATTCATTATTAAATTATTATAATTTTAAACACATTTATATTTGTACTGAAATTCTGTGATTTCTTTGCTTTTGTTTTGCATTTATTACCAAAACTTAAGTTTAAACTAAATTCTAATCAATTCTGTGAACACTTTCTTTAGTTTTGATTTTAAATTAGATTTTATTGAAATTTTCTGATAATTATTATTATTTTGTTTAATAAATACAAAATTTCTTTGAAATGACTGATTGTATAAACAGAAGACTATTATAACGAAGTGAATGGCAATCAAATCAAATCAATTATATATTAATATACTGTATATGCGATCTATGCGTCTGTATATCGTGTGACCAATCTATTGGATTTGAACCGACTCGGGTGAGAGAGCCAATCCAAATGGTCACTATGGCCAGGGTTGGCCAGGGTGGCCAGGGATGATTTTCACTAGGAATCGATGCGATAAACTTATTATTAGATAATGAGCCTGGTATATGTATAACCTGTACTCACCCCTGCCCTCATAGTGACCTCCCTTACCACACATGAGATCACATTCTTTGAGCTTTATTTTCAAACCAAATATTTTCCAATTTTTCCTGATTTCCAAAGCATTAGAGATTTGTTGGACAGTTATGTTCATAAAAAGAAAGTGTTTTTCATAGAAATAGCTTTGAGTCGAATCGAGTTTCCATTCTTTCGATTCAATTCTTTAAAGTTTTGGTGAGTTTTCGAAAAATAATTAAATATTTGGAAAGTTTTGATGATTTAGCGAATATTGAGAGAACTGCTAAACAGTAAGCGTTGAGTCAGCGCTACAGCTCTACAGCTCTACTGAAGGAGCTTTACTACTGTAGTACTGTAACAGTAACAGTACGGCACTCACTGTAAGCACAGATCTATAGTACCGTAGTATTTGACCGGCGCCAAACACTTGGCGACATTTTTGGTCATGACCGGGCATAATGACCAAGCTCAATGGCAGTTTATTTTAGAAAAAAATTGTCAAATGATGTTAGTTTTTCATGAATTCTATGGAAACTATTTAACATAAAAATTAAAGGTTTTCTTTGTACCAGTTTTACAATAATAGATAATAATTTGATACTGTGGCCACCCGTAGGTAATTGAATCTATTTGTAATGATTTTATATCATCTTAACTATTAGAAGAATTGTATTAAATGGTACTTTTCTATAATTTACTGCACTAACAATAGCTTCTATAACAGTTGAAATTTAAAAATCTTAGATTTTAAAATATTTAGAAACTTTTACAACAAATGGTGGACAGACAGATAGACGGACGGACTGATTCTCAAGAACATAAGCTAGTATACTCGCTACTAAATTCAAATTAAATTATCTTAAACCAATTTTAATTGCCTTGGTGAGCAATAATAGAATTTTTACTTTTCAATTTTCAAATTCAAATGGACACATTTTGAGCGTAATGGTTACAATGACACGCCCAGTGTCCAAATGGCATTTATTTATATAGCGGCCAATGTGTAAAGTGCTAATAATAGGATAGTTTATTGCATGAATGCATAGTCAGTCTGTGTCTGCAAATGAGCTGCTATTCTGTTGTCTGCTATTCTGAGGTCTCTCTCAGTGTCTCAGACGAGTCAACAATCAATTCAATGCTTTTATAAATATTTTTTATTCAAATCAAAGCAATTGAAGACAAATATCAAATCCAATGACAAATTCAACTCCGAATCCAAAAGACAATCGGAATATAAGTGAAGAATCGGAGGATCAGTCGCAGGAAGAAGTCGTAGAAGACTTAGAAGTGATAGAACCCGAAGAAGTGGAACAATTCGATCATCAGATCCAAGGTTTGCCACATTTTGTCTGTGATTTGCATCCATTGCTGGCAGTGCTGGCAGTGCTGGCAGTGCTGGCATTGATCCCATTCCTAATGCTCTCTTCTGATTGTCTTCTGGTGTGAACAGAATTGTCTCAATTGGACAACAAATTGGATGAGTTGTCGACATACTTGGATCAGATCGAGAAGAACAATGAGATTCTTCAGCAACAGATCAATGTCTTCCTCAATGAGATCAAAGGAGACAATGATTGCGACAATAGTTCCAATAAATTGTAGAAAACATAAAAATATGAATAATTTGATTAAAAACAGAAAAAATGATTTGAATTCTACGAAGAGTTTGAGTCCATTGGAGGGACTGTTCGGACAATCAGATCCAAAGAATTGAATATTATTTTTAACGAATAAACGAATAATTATTTAGATTTTGAAACCATTTATCGGAAAAGAAATAGATTTTGAGTCAAATATAAAACACTTAAACAGATATGAAATGAATTAGATTTGAATGAATTGTCTTTTGATTACAAATAATAATCTATTGTTTTATTATTGAATTTGAGTTTGAGTTTAGAGATAATACTTATCTTTTTTCATATAATAAATAATAAGTAAATTATTATAAATTATGTTAAGATATAATACTTTGAATGTAATAATAATTTTGATAATCGAGTCATTAAAGTCATTAAATTAAACAAATTTATTAATATTTAGACTAAATTTAGATTAAGTTTACAGCAGTTTGAGTGCAAAAGAGCACAAAAGCTCAAGAAATACAACTGAATTACTGAAGAGATTGGAATCGATTTGAGGCCACAAATGAGAGCTCTCTATGTAATGATTGGCTTACAGTATATTCGCAATAAAAATAAAGTCAATCCTTATATGATTTAAGAGTTGTTTTGATTAGAAATATAATTACAACACAAACAGAATTAATTGAAAAAACAACTAAAATAAGAGTAAAATAAAATATAAGACATTTTTCAATATTTCAATATTCGATTCGATAATCCATTTCTCGACTAAACATCAAATTTAGTGATCATTTCATTTCAAACATTCCTATAAAACAAGTGTTCGTTAGACCGGAAACAATTCAAAGTCATCGTTGACCTCGACTTTGGGGACGTGTTTGTCGTCAATGTTTGGATTGACCTTAACATCACATAAGCCAAACTCCTTGAGCTTCCACTCCCACTCCAGCTTCTGCATGGCTAACAGTGACTCCGATTCCTTGCGGTGCCTCAAAAGCATCCCTTCCTTAATCTTTTCCCACTTGTCGACCACGTCCTGGTGCCAGGACAGGAACAGTCGTCCGTTATATCGTGTGCGGTTAGCACTGAGACCACTGGTTCCGGAGGTCATCACTGGCTTTTCACTCTTCAACTGATTAGTTATTGACTCGTTTTGATTGGTTTCCGAATCAAATATATTATAGATTTCTTCGTCTTTTAGTATCGAACAGACGGAGAATGGGATCTAATTTCGGATTCAATTCAATAATTAGTCGCAAATTGAAAATTGGGAACAAATTCAAGGATATTATGGATATAAACAGTAATTGATTGTCATGTGATTTATGTGATAAATATGAGATAGTTATTGAAAACATTATAAGAACTAAGCCTTTGATAACTGAATTATCACAAAAAGACACTTTGAATGCGATAGCAATGAGTCATACGGTATGATCAGGTATTATAGTGTAATTGAAAACATATCTCTTGAAATCAACTCTCGGTTTGACTTATTATAATTTGATATTTAATTTAATTCATTCAAACAATTGTGCGTTTCTGACCCTGGGTTTTAATATATAAAATTGAAATTAAATTCTGCCTTGCTTCTATACAGAATTGATTGGCATTACCTCATGTCGTTCGTATTTATTGAGTTCAGGGTCAGTCAAAATAAGTAGCATTTGTTTAATATACTGTAATTCTCGAAAACAAACCATCATTTTGTTCGTTCAGCCAATTGTGTACTAAATATTAAGCAAATTATTGGCTCAAGCATTAGGAGAGCATAGGATAGCATAGGATGAAAGTGAATGCCAACAAAAGGTGACTTATTTTTGACCGAAAGACATAATAATAATGTATTTCTATTCGATTTCAGTGAAATTGCTTCATATGACCAAAAGGTCTAATGATATTTCTAGCAAAAGCCATGTGGGTATTCTGACAAGCCTTAGCAAACAGATTAAAGGAGCACTAGAAGACTCGATTTACCCTTACATGCCCTACAAGAAGCCCCTGAACCACAATCGGTTCGATTTCACTCAATTGCGAATATCTTTTGTTTTTTTGTCTTATTTTCTAATTTCAAAATCGATTGCAAACCAATAGAAAGCATAGAAATGATAGCAAACCTGTTGGTTAGCCATAGCTCGGGCGGCCCTTCCGTGTACTCTAAGTATTTCCTGTTCGGCCGAGAGAACCAACTTTTGCCGTTCAATCAGGTGCTGAACCTTCAGTTTGTGTCGATGTCTCTCCTGTTCATTGAAAACTTCGTGCATTCGAGGACCGGTCAGTGTTTTTGGGGGCTGAGCCAAAGTGGGTTTGGGCACAGTGCTGATGCCTCCGCCGTTAGCTTTATTAACCGCTATGTCCTTACCCTCGAGGATATAAGAGCCCCTATTTATGAGATAGTGATCGAAATTTTGTGGTGCCTTCGGCTGAACCGAAAACATTTCTTTTCGTTTTTTGTCGACATTCTTACGAATACTTAAAAACATTTGATAGCAATTAGTTTGGGGTAAAGCAAACGGCGAAACGTCTTTCGGTATCAAACCGTTGACACTGGAGGTCGAAGAAGTCGAGTCATTGTCGTTATCACCGTTCGAATTGCTATTCGAGTTAGTGTTCACCGAATTATTGTTACTATTGTTGGCATTGTTTGCGTTATTTCTGTTTTCAATCGTATTATTATTATTTCTGATCTTCCGTTTCCTCGGGTGCTGTGCATCGGTTTGGGAGGTGTGAAGCGCCGACTCCTCTGAATCGCTGTGGTGTTCACCGGACGCAGACTTTTGACTTTGTTGCTGAGCAACCCTTTGACTACTTCTGGTGATTCGCTGTGAGCCGACAGCACCGGAAACGCATTCACTTTCACTTTGAAACGACTCTTCAGATGAGACAACGTATGGAAACTTTGCGCCCGAAGTGGTTGTGCTCGACGTAACGGTCGACGACACAGCAAAGTGTGCGCCACTGCTCGTCGCGGCTGTCGTGGCTATCAGTGCGGCCGAAGTGGTGCCGCCGATCGACGTATTCGCCGGCAATACTATCCTCAGTGGCGGCACTTTCGGGGCATTGGCTTCATTCGAATTATTACTTGAGTTGGCGTTTGAAGTGTTGGTGTCCTTAAGGTTCGCCTCTTTATCACATTCAGAGCCTTCGATGCCTTCACTATCAGATGAAGAGCTAAACAACTTCTTAACGCTTTTGTCTCTATTATTGTTGGACTTATTCGAATGGTTCACGTGATGGTGGTGTGGATGGTGTGGGTGTTGGTGCTGATGATGGTGTTTCCTATTGTGCCAACTGTTCGATGTGGATGAGCCCACCGATGAAGTGCTGCCACTTCGAGGTGACGGACCACCAGATGTGGCAGAAGTGGAGGAAACGCTTCCGTCATTGCTTTTGCGTCGTTTGCGGCCCCGACTCGACTCATCCGAAGCTGCCGTTAGTGTCGAGTCAACTGAAGTGTAATTGTGATCAGAACTGGCGGTCACTGAGTCGGAGGCACTGCCGTTAGAAGTGATTGATTTGCTCTCAGATTGTTTATCACTATTGGAATCATTAATCACTTCTTTAGAGTCTTTGTCTAAAGCCGTCGAAACACTATAAGTCTTAGTCGAAGCCATTGCGGAACTGGAAGTGTTGGCTGTATTCGTGAAAGTAGTCGTTTGTTTGCAGTCTTTGATCGTTTGGATCCTTAGTGTCAGTCGCGGAGAACTGGGCTTAAGAGGAGAGGGACTACTGGAAGGGGACGACGACCTGCTTTTGCTGCCGAACGCATTGACGATATCTTTCTCTATTATTCGGTTATTATTTCCATTTTTTCTCATTTTTTCGTCAATAAACGAATTGAAGACTTCGAGCACCCGAACACTTCTGGCCACTTCTATAGCACTCTGATTGCGATTATTCCTCAGAGTATAATCGGCGCCATATTTTAAGAGTAGATCCACTAAAAGGTAGTGACCATTGACTGAAGCGTCGATCAGAGGTGTGTCACTGTTATAGCCCCTGACGTTGACATCAGATCCGGCGTTCAGTAACTCTTGGACTATAGAAATGAAGCCGCGATTACAGGCCTCGTGTATAGGCGCCCAACCTTTGCATTGATTGACAATATTTTAGATACAAATAAATAAAATGTTTTCAATCAAGTTATGAGACACTGGGATGTGGGCTAACCCGCGAAGTCAGTGATGTCGACGTCGTATTGGTTACGGCCGATGATCTGCCGGACGCGCTTCAGATCCCCTTTGATGGCCGCGATGTGAAGGTCTGTCTCTCCCTTATGATTGCGTCGGACTCTTTGGGTACTACTCTTTAGCACATTATTTGATTGAATTAATGTGCTATTCGTGTGATTAGAGTCGCCTATAATGTGATTAAAAACGAATAACTAATTAAACAAATCCTCTGATAATTATTATTAGTATTTTAGAGCCATTTTAGCGAATCCTTGGGGCAAATGAGGCAAAAAAGGTTTAGATTTTAAGGATGAACTCAAACACTAAAAATGTGAGCTTTAGCTGAACTGAATGTCGAGAATGAGCCAAAACACTGATAGCTCTGATAACTATTAATATCTGTTAATACCAGTTCTGCAGTCAGTATACGATTAACAGAGAAATAGAGACAAACATTGAATTATATAATAATTATTAACTAATTAACAGTAAAACCTGAGAATCGGTGAAATGAATCGATAATTATAGACATATAAGCAATAAATTCAGTCAAAGCCTAACCTTTTGGTTCGAGAACTCATAGAAAAGTAATTTTAGTAATAATTGAATATTAAATGCTTTGATTGCTTACACAATACGGCATAACTGAATGCAATGCAAATCAATTCAATTCAATACAAATATAATATAATATAATATACAGTACTGTTAGTCAACACTAGAAGTCTATAGAACTCTATAATTATTAATAAATACAATGTTTTTATAATAGTATAGAATTAATTGCATTTCACTACTCATTGAGACTCCTATTGAATAGTATTGAAAGTCAATTGAATTGAATAGCAATGAATGAAAATGTGTTCAAATCAAACAAAAATAGTATCTATTTTACAACAAAGCGATTGTTTTTAAAGGATTAAAATCGACATAAATTGAAACAAAACTTAAATATAAAATCAATTAAAAGGAAAATAATTGAATGCATTTCAATATAAAGCTATTGAATGCAAAATCAAATGATAATTGAATTTTCGGTTCATTTGAATAAAACTTACATTTTTAGAGACAAATCGTTAGAAAATGTGTTTTTCAAAACTGGTATTTATTTGTGATATTAATACTAATAATAGTAATGAGAATAGATTTAAATGCATTGATAGACCAGTGGATCAGATATTTATGAAATAGTAAACCCAAAGCAATGTTTGTTTATTAGAAATAATGCAAACATTTAATCAAAACTTAATAAAATTGTTTATCAATTCATTCAATAGATTAGACAAAAAGATATGAATAACGAAAACAGTGCTAATATCGGATAGTTCTGTACTAACCGTGCCGTACAGTAGAGGGCCTATACTGTACTGTAGAGAGGGATTACAGAGAGAGACAGACAGAGAGATAGAGAGCGAGACTGAGAGCACATTCACTGAAAGATTCATTGAGTGAGACATTCACTGCTCTTCTGTTGACATCGGTTTCGCAATACTCTATTGAATTGACTTTCATTCGGATATCCATTCAATCCATTCAATCGATTCAATTGATACACACATTAAGGTCTGTATTGTTTTGATTATACGTTTATATAATGACTACAATGTGTTTGAATTGGATATCAGAGCGCAATGTCAGGCGATTCAGTCGATTCCTCGAAGTTCACGGGTCTCTCCAAGTACTTCAACTCGTGGACCGACTACGGGCGCCGTAATGTCTCTTTGGCCACACTATCACTACTTGGAGTCGGAATTCTTTTTTTGGTTTTGAAACCCAAAAAACAAAAAGAAATTAAACCCAAAAAGTGAACAATTGTTGGGATATTAGCCATAGATTTGAGTTATTCTCGGAATGTATTGAAAGTATTGTTCGCACCGTTTGTTCGCAATATTGTAGTCAATAATCAATACTTTAATAGATTTTAATGTAATTCAGAATAAAAGTCGATTTGAATTATAACTGAATTTTATGTTTAATTGTATTGAAAGTCGAAATGAACTCACATTTGGTCTGATCTGAAGACAACTTCAAAGCAATAGAGAGCTGTTGTCTCTCTGAAAGTGGAGTCACTTTTGATTCGGTTCTCTTTGTCTGACCATCTCTGGAGTCAAACAGTTTTCTTGGTTTCCATTTCTTTTGTCTTTTAATCAATTCTTCGTTCAATTGGTTTGGCGTTAAGGAAGTGCTCGAAGAAGTGGTCGAACATGTGATCAATGAAAGTGTTGGCGAAAGTGCCTTAAAATTGATTATTAAATGATTAGACATTAGATTGAGTTCAGAAGCGGTAATGGATTTACATATTTGTGATCCAAACAAATCGATTGACAACTCTTTGGTGTACTTTCGCTGAAGTAATCAGAGGTTTGCGAACCAATCGATCGATTCTCGTCGTCTGACATACCGTTCCTACTATTTGGCCAAACGATAGCTCACTTTCCGACCACTTCTATGCAATGAGTAGTAATAGACCCGAATTGGAGAATACAATCAATAAAAACAATACAATTAATAAAACTTATGAATGAAATGACGTTTGGCTTACAATTAAATGGTTTCAGTTTTGGCTCCAATTATGCAAACATTGAATCGCGCGCTAAGAATAGCAATACTATTGAATGCAGAAAATGCGCGCAATTTGATGCTAGAGTATATTTGACCAGGTGCTTTGACCACAGTTTCACAAATGATTCAATGCTAACAATTGTTGTTTCAATTGAATACAGAATTTGTTTTCTATTGTTGTCTATAATTAAGTCTAAAATTGAGTTTCAATTGCATACAACATATTCGGATTGATTTGACAGCAATTAGAGCTCTATTCACACAATTGATACAGTATTACAGCATTGATCGCATCTAAACTGAGCCAGACTGGTCTAATTTTCAATTAGTCTGTCTTAGTTCTGTAGTTATAGCCAAAATCAATAAATAATAGCAATTAGTTTTCAATTAATAATCGATTCTTTAATTTGTTGAATAAATTCAATGAAATTATTATAAATTGAGTTTTAGTTATATTTTTGTTTAGATTTCATGTCTATGTGGAGTGAGTTTAGCCTTATATGTGATTTAGTCACTTATTATTATATTACATACAATGAAAACAATAATTGATATCCAGTACAATATTAGACAACAAAATGTTTATGCAATACACTTAAGGCCAACTCATCTGCGCCTGAATTGCGATAAATTAAAGACAAATTATAAGCGATTTCTCGGCTTAAGTCAAACATCTGTTTGTTTTTGGCATTGATTTGTACGTTAGAGTCGAGTGCTTTCCGGTAGAAGTGGACGGCATTGTTGAAGAGCCCCAACTGATGGAAAGCCCGGCCGATGTTGTACAACGACTCCTGACATTCGCCCCTCAACTCGAGGTAGAGGTCGAGGAAAGCGCACATTTGGATGACTATTGAGTGTCTATTACTCGTGAACTTCTGAGAGGCTAAGTGTACGAATGCCAGGCCTACAGAGAAGGCAGCGAACGGGTCTTTTGGACACAGCTTCAGGACAGACACATACTCGGCCAATGCGTGCTTATAACTGCCGCTCATAAGAGCGTTGTGTCCATTAAAATAAGCCAAAGCTATGTTTTCCGGGTTTTTGATGAAGAGTCGAATACAGAACCTATTGTGCCGTAAGTCCTGATAGAACTGAGACATTACGGAACAGAAGACATTCCAGATCTGGTAGTTATCGATATTGCGGACAATTAGGGCCTTAATCAAGGGGTAAGTGTAGAGTTGGTTGTGCGAGACGTAACAACACATGAGTGCGTAGTAATCAATCAGATCCTGTTTGGCCGCGAATGCACTGCACGTATAGCCAGAGAAGGCAACTCTTATGGCTTCGTTAGAGTCGTGTACTTTGTATAACAAAACGTTCAACAGTTTAACGAACAGATCGATCACTTGTTCCGCTTCGAGACCATTGCCTATGTATTTGTGTCGCTCAATGTCCTCTTCGGTGAGACCCAGATCTTTGTGGACGTCGCGCAAGGCTTCCATTCGAGTCCTATAAGAGGACGAGGATATCATTGTCGACAGCTCTTTGTTTTTAGTCAAGTAAGTCATATCACTCGACAGCAGAACTCTGGCCGCGAGTGCGAACTCAGGCCAAAGCCTTTGCGAATACAACAAACGGCACCGCATTTGCAGTAAATCCAAATCGATTTCGGACTCACTGTCGCACTGACTGGCGATCTCAAGCGCTTCCCGTTCTTTGCCGACACTTATCAGTAGTTTTGAAAGTTTAAGCCGGGCTTCGAAATGATTAGGCGCTAAGCGGACAACAGTTGAATAGGCAATAATTGAGGCCTCAGTCTCACTGGTCTTTTCAAGACATTGTGCGAATCGGAGCCAAACGGTTGCCTCGTTGTAGGTCTCGGTGTCGACGAGCTTCTGGACCATAAACTTTGCCCTTTCGTGTAAATCCATTCGCATGAAAGCGTCGATTATATCCAGATATAAGTCTCCGATCTCTTCGGGGCTCTCCAGAAGAACTTCTTGTAGTAAGTCGTGGACAGAGAGCAAACACCTCAGGTTTATTAGAGTCACTATCAGTTTGGCCCTCAAGTCGATCGGAATGACTAAATACATGAGTTGTATAGTTAGGTCACATTTGCTGACTATTTCTTCATTCAGTTCATTGCACTGGACGTCAGAACTCATGATTCTTAGGCCACAGTATTTGCGGAAAGCAATCAAAGCTTTAATAAATTGTTGGTTTGTTATCAAGAGTTCGATATAAACGTTCACTTCTTCTGATGTGACGAATGAGTTGTGTCTCTCGAGTGCCGATTCCATCACTTCGATCGCAGACAATATGTTTCCGCTATTGTACTGGATTTTGACGATGTCTTTGGCCAACTGGAGCGCCAGTTCACCATCACTGGGCTGTAAGGCTTTCATGAGGTTCTCGTAGGCCTCCAGAGCCCTCTTCATGTCGCCCACCCTCTCGTAGAGCTGACACCTTTCGAAATGCAGTTTTATATTATTCGGAAACACTTTAATAGCTTTCGTATAACAACTGATCGCAAGTTTACAAAAGCCTAACTCAGCGGCCATTTCGGCCACTTTGACCCAACCGTCGCCATCGGAGGGACACAAATAGGCGGCGATTAGCAGATACTGAAACGTCTGGATCTCATCTCCCATTTCTTCGTAGATCATCGCAAGGGTTTGAAACGGTTCGGCGCAGTCGGGCGACTGTCGGACCACTTCCAGCGCCATTTTAATAGCCTCTTCGTGGTTACCCCTGGCCAGCATCATATTGGCCTCACCTACCAGTCCCTGTAGGTCACGGGGAAGTTTTCTTCTTTGGCGCGATCCCTGTCCCGCCTTTGATGTAATGTCTGATTCCTTTCGAGGCTTAGCTTTTCTTTTCTTAGTTTTGGTCGACTCCTGTGCTATCATTTCCTCTTCGAAGGCCAGACCTGACTCTCCAGTGCTCTGGCATTCGTCAGTCTTCTCCATAATGTCTGCCAATTCATTGAAACTGATCTTTCCGTCGATGTATCTGACCGTCAGATTTGAATCCCATTTCAATTGATTCGTTTGAGGCGTTTCTGCTATTTCTACCGAAGCCTCAGCAGAGGTGGCGATCGGAACAGTCATATCGGAAGCGTTCGTCTCATTGATAATGTCTTCTTCCGAGTCATCGCTAGTCTCGCCCTCACTATCACTGCAAATAAGATCTCCAGATCTGATCTGTTTATATGTCTGCCACTGCTCTGAAGTGATTTGTCCGCCGCTCAGCATATTCTCCAACAGATCAGAAGGATTTGTGGATTTGGCCGCCATTCGGATCAATCGGTTTTCTGTTCTTTCAATAATTCAATCAAATATTTGATAGTTTTTGGTATTATTTTTATTTTCAATTATTAAACATTTCCCCAAATCTACGGCTCGTGTGCTCAACAATACAGTAATAAACTGTTGTTTTGTGTCAACTCTTCTACAAAGCCATCAAATAAATATATAAGGTTTGTCTCAAATCTAATTAAAGCTATTGTTTAGTAAAATATGATTTCAATTGAATTTCATTAAAACTAATTATTTTTTCAATTATTAATCGATTAATTCATTCAATAATTTTGATATTTTTTTTTAAATCCTAGCTTTTGTTCAGCCATTGTAGGGCTTGTATTGAAATTGCTTTATATATACATTTGTCTGAAGTCTTTTGAGACCTATTTTCAACTCATTTATTGATTTATTGTTTCATTTAATATAAATTCAGTTCAAATGGAAATCATAGCCAATAGCGAGCAAACAATGACTACAAATGGCACTAAACGTAAAGCCGAGGACGCATTGGCCACAAACCTGGCCCCGGAAGGTATGGATGGACTGACTTATGAGGAATACGTACAGAAAGACAACGAAAAGCTGAGACAAGAGATGAGGGAATGGAAAGAGTCCTTCGAAAGGATTAAACGACAAAAAGAAAGATTAGATGAAAGGCTCAGAAGTGAAGTGGAGTTACGACTGAAGGAGAAGAGAGAGTCAGAGAATGTTTCGGTGAACCAGAGGTTGGAAACCGAGAGAATGAAGAGAGAGAGACAACAACTGGAGAATCAGCTCAGACTCAAGGACAGCGAACTGACCAAAATCAAGGGCGCGCTGACCGCCAGCACTGCCAAAGACGACATCGGGTGCGACAAATGTGACTTCAAGACCAGATCGGAAGTGTCGCTAATTCTGCACACAATTAACCACAAGTTGTCTCATCCGAATCAAAGACGTCTTATTCTTCACCCGAATATGTTTAGTTCGCGAAACCCTAACTCATCCTATCTGTATATGTGCCCCATATGTGAGGGCACAGCTCTGACCAGGAATGAGATCTACCCTCACATCTACCAGAGCCACACCAAAGAGAAGGCTTACAGTCCGTATCGCTTATATTGTTTGCAAATCATTGAATGCCTAACAGATATTGTCTTATGTTTGCCATAGAATGCAATGAATGCGATATCTTCTTCACTCATATCGATTACCTGAAGACCCACCACAAGCACGAGCACGAGAGGAACCGACCCAATCGCTTGAAGCCGAACACCGGCTATGAAATACCTAAAGAGCCGTTAATAACATCAATATATAAGCCGTCGGCCAATAGAGGCACTCAAACAGTTCTGCTCTCAACCATCGGAGGTGTGACCCAAGAAGTGACGACCAGTGGTGCGTCAAATAGTGGTACCTCTTATGCCTATTCGCCACAATTGTTGGCCGACGAGCAGCTGAAGTGTTCGTTCCCTCACTGCTCGTTCACCACAAACAACAGACAGAAACTGGAGTTCCATATCTCAGCGCACACTAACTCTAAATATAAGGTTAAATCCGAGTCTTTCCGAGTCTTTCCTTCATTTATATTGTTTTATATTTTATACTAATTTTTGTTTTTATTTTTTATGATTTGCTTTTCCTTCAACCGATGGCCACTTCAGTGTCCGTTCTGTGCATACGTCGGGTTAGGATTCGTTTGATTTGTGTTTTATATGATTTTTAGAATTGATTTAAAACTATTAATAATTATATTTATATTAATTATATTAAAATATATTTGTATTTGTGTTTCAGTAATATATTGACTGATATATACCGTCACATAAAGAAGAGCACAAAACACGAGGGAAAGCGAGTGTTTGAGTGCAAACAATGCGATTACGGCATTGACTGCGAAAAGACATTCAAAGAGCACTTGAGAGGCAAACACTATTATGAGGACACGCCGGACAAGGAGATCGACGCTGTCGTTGAGGACCTCTTCCTCAATAAGCCCTCCAATGGTAACGCAAACGACGCGAACAGAAAATGATTACAGATTTGCAATAACTTTAACTGAAATTCATTTTATTATAACATCTTTTATACTCTTATTCGCAAACATTTTCGTTCAAATGTCTGATCTGTTAATCGGAAAGACATTTAAATATATTCTTATTTTAACTTTTATTTAATGGAAATTACTTTAAATTAAAAACAAATATTTGTTTGCTTTAAATGCATTGAAACAAAACTTATTTACATTATATGAATGTTTGAAATAAAAGTCAAATATTTTCTTCTTATTTCTCGGTTTCTCTCATAAATGGATTCTTTCTGTCTGTCTGTCGGACTAAGAGTCCAAAGATTCAAGAATTTTAAGAAACAGTCGAATGACTGACATGACAGTCATTGGATGAGAAATGAACTGATTTTAAGAACTGATATAAATCTGTTTGAATCGAAAGCACAACCGAATGGAAGCAAAGAATCGAACTTTGATTGCAATGATTCCAAAGCTTAAGCAGAGTAGCAGTCGCTCAGTGAGAGTGAGAACAGAATTCAATGATTGTATGGTATAGTCTAGACCAGAGTTGTAAAGTAGATCGCTAGTCATAGTTAGCGCGAACACATATGTAACAATGAAAGTAGTGTCAAATGAAATACTGTCAAAAGTACAGTGCTGCCCTTTAAAGCTCTGATCAATACCAATACATTAGAACCAGTTTTTCTATACATACATAATGGGAGAGGGTTTGGGAGCAAATTCTGGTAAAGCATATACAGGATTATCTCGTGATACAGAGATAAGATGAAATGAGTTATCAGATTTCAGATTAAGCTTATTATTTGAATGAAAACTTTTGTCACTTATAAAGCGTGCTTTACTGAAGAAAACTGGTTCTAATGCTTTCTCTATGGCTAATATATTTATTATATATCAGAGCTTTAAAGGGCAGCACTGTATTTTCAATGTAATTAACAGTTGCTACACTATTGAACAGAATATTGCGAAATATAATTTACAAAATGATCTTGATCACATTTTAAAAATAAAATGTCGGACACTTGCTGTAAGGTCTGTAAAAGCCATAGATTGTCACGTTTTATCTGCTTTTTTTTAAATGTGTCCGTGTGTTCAACAAAAAACACTGAATTCCAGAGAAGACTATTTTAAACATATTTAAGTAAAATTTTTATCATATATTGTCATCCCTGTACATCCAGTGTACATACAATGTACAGTCAGTGATGCACTCAGTAGACTGGGGAAAACGTAATATCTTGTAAAATCTCAGCTTCCTCTAGACTTATTGTCAGAGAGCACGGAAAACCTTTCAGCCTAGCAGCTCAAATAAGTCTGGTGTAATTATACTAAACAAAGGGAGCTTGGACATATGCTCAATGTAAATTATGAATTGTGTTTTTATGCTTAGATTTTTTGGGCAATGGCCCTTGATAATTTTCAGAAATGTATTGGTTGTCAAATATAGATAAAGTATATTCATTGCATGCATATGAATATCAGAGATGAGGAAAGTATTTTCATTTCTATTATAGTTGAGAACAAGATTTCACATCATTTCATAATTGATCCAACACAGTGTGTGCGGCTGTGAAATAAAATTTATACTTATTAAGCCAAAAGTTCACTCAAATTTTCCAAGGAGTCTTAGAAGTATCAGAGTTATACTGTTCTCATAATCAATATTTTGGCAGAACTGACAAACTATATGCAAAACAATAACAGAAAAAATAACAAAAACAATGCGCACAACATGTGTCGCAGACATCACATGTTTACGAATTGTAAACAAAAACAAATCTAAAGAGAAACTCAAATCATAACTAAATCAACTGATTGTTCATTAATTAGAAGTAAATTATAAGTTTTAAACATAAAAATGAATTGATTTAAAACTAAACTAAAAAATGAATTAACTGTTTGTTAAAAAATATATCTATTTTTAAACACTAATTAAAATTAAACACTAAATGCTGTCAAGCATTATATACGGCTTTAAGACTAGTCTCGAACCAAAACCAATGTATTTTAGAGCTGACATACAATAAAAGGGTTTCCATAGAAACCGGAACTGAACT